>VZZY01008853.1:574863-586097 GCA_013400335.1 Eurystomus gularis | reverse complement strand
AGGGGCGAGGGGCTCACCCCATCCTGAGCCACCCGGAGCTCTGAGCGGGGAGGATGGAGCTGGGGGGAGTTACGGGGGTGTTGTCTGAAAACCAGCCTGCCCGGGGAGGTACAGGGATGGGGATGGGAACGGGGATGGGATGGGGATGGGGACGAGATGGAGGTGGGACTAGGATGGGATGGGATGGGATGGAGTGGGATGGGGACAGGACACAAGGCAATGTCCTGCCTGCAGTGCTGGGGCAGGCAGTCACCTTGCCGCCCCTTGAGCCCGACACCATCGCATCCTGCCCGGGCTCCCTGCCCAAGCTGCTCTCTCTCTAACCGAGCTCTCCTTTCCAGCCTGAACCTCACCAACAGCGACATCCTCACCATTTACGATGGGGATGAGCTCACTGCCCACATCCTGGGGCAGTACGTCGGCAGCAGCGGTCCCCAGAAGCTCTACTCCTCCAGCCCCGACCTCACCATCCAGTTCCACTCAGACCCGGCTGGGCTCATCTTTGGGAAGGGGCAAGGATTCATCATGAACTACATAGGTAGGCAGAGCAGGGTGCTGGGTGAGTCCCCTGCCACTGCAGGGCAGGTGGGGACCGGGACATGCAGCCG
The DNA here is from genome assembly GCA_013400335.1 of Eurystomus gularis. Taxonomy (NCBI): domain Eukaryota; kingdom Metazoa; phylum Chordata; class Aves; order Coraciiformes; family Coraciidae; genus Eurystomus; species Eurystomus gularis. The sequence continues at coordinate 585,489 of VZZY01008853.1, read as the reverse complement.
GTTGTCCAGGTGCTGGGTTTGGAAGCAGAGAGAATTCCTGTGACACCAGCACTCCTCTCCACACCCCACCAAGCTCCTGCTGAAACCCCCAGCCCCAGGTCTCTGGGTCAGTCGGGTCCCTGTACATCTCCCCTCTTCCAGGCTGGTTCTGCAGGAGGGCAGCAGCATTTTTGGTCCCTGTTGGCACTTGTCTGGCCCAGTGCAACTGTGGAGCAGAACAGGGAGAGGAAAAATGCAGGAAAAAAAAGGTGTGCAGGATCCACGTGCCCACACACACGAAGCTGATGGCACTGAGGCACTGCAGCGAGGTGTCCTCCTAGGAGAGGTCACTGAAGCTGATCCCTGGGAGGGTTCCTGAGATGGATGTTCCCAGCTCACAGCTCCTTCCTCCAGAGGGGCTCAGGCTACATCTGGAGATGTCTGTTCGTATCGTCCTTCCGTGCAGCTAAGTCCACCAGCCTGGGGTGGCTGATGCCCAAGGAAGGGACAAGGACTGGGAAGGACACTCCTTCCCCATGGCTGCCTGCAGTCTCACTGCCTGCCTCTCCCTCTGCCTGTCTTCTCCTGGTAGACCTCTTCTAAGCGCATTTTCTTTCTGCTGCCAAGAGTCCCAGTTATGGCAAGCAGAGAGAAGCTGCAATGCAGACCACCTGCGAGGTGTTGGGTCCCCTCGGTGTGCAGCAGCTCACACTGCCGGGCTCCACTGTGGGCATGTGGCTTGGGAGAACAGGGCAGAGATCCCTCACCAGAGCAAACCAGCCGTGCCGTGTCCAGCCAGCGCTCGTGTTCCCAGGTTGCTCGTTGTGTCCTGACCCCAACACAGGCACCACGCTGTTTTCACCAGCACAGCCCTCCGCCTGCTTGTAGGTCAGGGCTGGGGAGGCTTCAAAGAGCCCCCATTACCCACTACCCCTTCCGTCTGCCTGGGGGATGCCACCCGTGGACGGGGCTGCTGGCTGTGGCCATGCCCTTTGCGGAGTGTGGGGCTGGAGAGCTCTCGGGCAGGGGCAGGCTCTTGGTGAAGAGCTGGGTGTCCATGTGCAGCGGCTCCAGGGAGGGCTGGGCTGCAGGGTGTCACTTGGTGTGTGACAGCGAGGATCTCTCCTGGCTGCAGAGGTGTCCCGCAATGACTCCTGCTCTGACCTGCCCGAGATCCAGAACGGCTGGAAGACCACGTCCCACACGGAGCTGGTGAGAGGGGCCAAGATCACCTACCAGTGCGACCCGGGCTACGACATCGTGGGGAGCGACACCCTCACTTGCCAGTGGGACCTCAGCTGGAGCAGTGACCCCCCCTTCTGTGAAAAGAGTGAGTGCCCCAGGCAATGTCCTGCTGTCCCCATGACCCACACTGCTTTGTGACGGCTGCCAGGGCTCCCTGCTCAGACCAGCTCTTTCTCCCAGTTATGTACTGCACGGACCCAGGGGAGGTGGAGCACTCGACCCGCCTCATCTCCGACCCAGTGCTGCTGGTGGGGACCACCATCCAGTACACCTGCAACCCTGGCTTCGTGCTGGAGGGCAGCTCACTGCTGACCTGCTACAGCCGCGAGACGGGGACGCCCATCTGGACATCACGGCTCCCACACTGTGTCTGTAAGTTCTCCTGCTCTCCTGCAGCTCAGCTCCTCACTCCCAGAAGGACATTGAGGGGCTGGAGCGTGGCCAGAGAAGGACACAGAGCACAAGTCTGGTGAGGAGCAGCTGAGGGACCTGGGGGTGTTGAGCCTGGAGAAAAGGAGGTTCAGGGGAGACCTTCTGGCTCTCCACAGCTCCCTGGAAGGAGGTTGGAGCCAGGTGGGGTCAATCTCTTCTCCCAAGGAAGAAGCAACAGGACAAGAGGAAACGGCCTCAGGTTGCACCAGGAGAGGTTTAAGTTGGACATGAGGAACAATTTCTTGCTAGCAAGGGCTGTGAAGGGCTGTGCCAGGCTGGGCAGGGCAGTGGTGGAGTCCCCATCCCTGGAGGGGTTTCCAAGCTGTGGAGATGTGGTGCTGAGGGACAGGGATTAGTGGTGCCCTGGCAGTGCTGGGTTAACAGTTAGGCTTGATGATCTGAAAGGTCTCTTCCAACCAAAATGATTCTGTGATTCTATGATTCCTTTGCTCGGGGGGCCCCGGGAAGCCCTTTCCTGCAGCTGAGACCTTCCCCAACTACATGGCGTGGTGCAGAGCTTTGAGCTACCTGAAAGTTGGTTGGGGTGAGATCTCAGGTGCTTCCCCACTGCCTCCCAGGCTCCTTCTCTCCCTCGGCAGCCCAAGCCCTGGGACTCACGCCAGGATGTGTTCCCTTTCAGCTGAGGAGTCACTGGCCTGTGATAATCCAGGACTGCCAGAAAACGGATACCAAATACTTTACAAGCGCCTCTACTTGCCAGGAGAGTCCCTGACCTTCATGTGCTATGAGGGCTTTGAACTGATGGGGGAGGTCACTATCAAATGCATCCTGGGCCAGCCGTCCCACTGGAGCGGACCTCTGCCCATCTGCAAAGGTAATGGCGGGGGTGGCTGGGGGGGTGTGGGGACAGCCACAGCCTCTGTCCCCAAACTGGGACAACCCAGGGACCTTCACTGGGCTGCAGACCCCCAGTGGTTCTCTAGATCGGGGCTAAACTCATCTGAGACCCAGGCACTTTTCTGGGTTGTGCCGAGCAGGCTCTGCCACCCTGGGGCATCCCTTGGTTATCGTGCTTTGTCCAGGGATGCTCTCCTCAGACTCCCACTGAAATGGGAGAGCTGAGCCCCAGGAAACCCTTTAGGCGTTGGTCTAAATCAGCTCCGGGTTTAGTGAGCATGGGAGGACCCTCCTCTTGCCACTAAGCTGCAGGGATTAATTGTTCCTAATTATTCTTTAGTGGAAATACGTGAAGACCTCGTCCCTGGGGCATTGGGGTTTCTGGAGGGCAGAGCCGTGCTGTCCGTGTCTTCCCTGCCCAGCCCACTCAGTCCCATGCATGTGCTTACAGACTGGGAGCTTATTAAAAAACCGAGGGTTTGCAGCCTGGTTTGGGGCCAAACAGGACAGGGAGGCCCTGGCCTGGGCTCCCCACACAGCCAGCAGCTGTCGGCCCCCACTCAAACCCAGTTATGTACCAGTAACTCTCCATTTCTCTTCCAGTGAATCAAGACAGCTTTGAACACGCTCTGGAAGGTGAGTGATGTGCGTTTGGTGGATGAGCTGGGCAGGGCCCTCAGCCTTGTGTGGAGCCCAGGAGGGGGGCGGAGAAGAAGCAGAGGGGGGAGCACAAGGTGTTTGCAAATTCCGCCATAACGGACCTTGTCCTTTTAGTAGCAGAAGCTGCTGCAGAGACATCACTCGAGGGGGGAAATATGGCCTTAGCCATATTCATCCCGGTGCTGATCATCTCCTTGCTGCTGGGAGGAGCGTACATCTATCTCACAAGGTGGGGTCCACGTGGGACATGACTGGGGCCGGCTCAGCATCACCGTGTCCTCGCTGGCCACACGCCCCGGGCATGGTCCTGGGGAGCCAGGCACCGGGCACCGGCTCCATGGTCCCCGGGGAGCTGGGATGGTCGTGCTTTGTTGTGGGGCTGTTCCCTGCAGCCCGGTGACTCTCGCGTCCCCTCCGCAGGTGTCGGTACTACTCCAGCCTCCGCCTGCCCCTCATGTACTCCCACCCCTACAGCCAGATCACAGTAGAAACGGAGTTTGACAACCCGATTTATGAGACAGGGGTGAGTCCTGCTGCGCCAGTTCCTCCCCATGGACCATCCTGTGGAGAAACGCAGGATTTGCGATAGGATGCATCCAGCCATCCTGATGTGGGAATGGGAAGATCCATCCCAAGGGGCTGGGTGGGCTCCGGAGGGCAGGAGGAGGCAGAGGGGGGCTGGGGGTCCCGGCAGGGTGGGCCCCGCTTCCCCGGGAGCAAAACAACACTCGGGACTCCTCTTGCTGCCCGGGAATGGGGAGATTATCCCAGCAGGCAGCTGCTGCCCTCACCTGGCTTTTCCTTCTTTGCAGGAAACCAGAGAATATGAAGTTTCAATATAAGGACAGTGGTAAGAGAGTCTCCGGCTGCGAACTTAATGTGCTCTCATAGAACTTCCTCAGTAACTAATCCAGAGACCACGTGGAGTTTGGTTGGACCCCTGGACCTGCTGTTGTCTTTCCTTTTGCCTCTTTATTGAAGATTTTACTGTTTTCTTCACTGTATTTATTCTATTTAAACTGCGATAGGTGTGCTGCAGAGCCCGGGGCGCAGGCAGCAGTGGGAGATGGGGCAGAGCCGGGTCCCAGCGAGGCCAGGGTGGCACAGGGGCACCCGCCGTCCCCCTGCCCCGGCACGGCGACGCATCCCCCGGCACCGCCCTCACACACGCAGGGGGATTTTTTTGCGGTCTGATATTGTTAAAAATTAAAAATGTCTCCATTGCAAGAGCCTGCAGTTGATTGCTGGGAGCTGAGGTAGGCACAGGGTTTGCCGCGGGGTCCTGCTGGTGTCACCTGCTCTCCCCATTCCCAGATCCCGGCTCCCCTCGCCCAGAGCGGGACCTGCAGCCGGGGGCTCTGGGCTTGTGTGTCACCATCCCAGGGACTGTCCCTGCTGCAGGGAAGCTCAGGAAAGCCACCAGCTCTCATGGAGCCCTGCTTGCCATGCTGGGGAGCCAGGGATGGCCTGGCACACACCAGGTACATGCCACTTTCTTTTCCCGCTTTGCTTTGGATGCTGGAGAGGCAGCGAGCCAGGACTCCTAGCTCTACGGAGAAGCATTAACTGATGACCCCTCAGCAGCCTGGGAGCCATTGGAAACCTCCCTGGGCACTGGGAGTGGCTGGTGCCCCTTTGCTCTCACCAGTCGTTCCTTTTTGGCAACATCGTGACCCTTGCCAGGAAAACCCTGGTCCTGCTAATGGCTGCAGGCCACCCTGCGCTCCCCGGTAGCATCTCAGGGTAAGCACCGGGCAGAGATTGGGGCAGCCGATGTTTCCCCCAGGTCCCTGCAGATCTGCAGTTCCCACCCGAAGCCCCCCGGGTTGGCACCATGGTGGGGCTCGCAGCTGGGCAGGGGATGGAGGGGGCAGGGGATGAAAGCGGAGGTGTGCTGGGGAAGGAAAGGCAGACAGGCAGAGTGGCCGGGATCTAGCACAGGAGACCTGCCCATGGGGAGCAGGGCAGGCAGAAGCCAGCCCATCAAAGCTGGTCCCACCACCCATTCGAGCTTCAGCATCCCCTGCGTTCCTTCGCTGCCTTCACCCCTGCCAGAGCCAGACGCCAGGGGGGCTGCCCCCCATCCTTGGGGACCCCAAAGGGTCATCTTCTCCCTGGGCTCCCCACGCCACCGGCCCCCCAGCCAGGCCCTGGGCAGGGCAGCAAAGCCACCGACGTGTCCTTGGCTGCTGATGTCTTTCTTTTGTCCTTGTAGATCAGCAACTGCAACCACAGGCGGCTGGTTTAGTTTCGGGATGGTTAGCGCATCTCTGCAGTGTACAGCGGAGACTTAGGGTTTTTTTTCCTTTAAAAACAATGAATGTGTGTTTGTAATTTGTAAAGGTTAAAAAAAGAAAAAAAAAAGAAAAAAAAAAAGAAAAAAATGTGCCAAAAAATGTACTAAGCATTTCATTTCCCTTCATACATGTCTGTTTTTATAAGAACAATGTGAAAATTGCTGGGATTAAATATTTTTGAACATGATGAAGTGCTGCCGTGGGAAGCTCTAGCGTTCAGTGTAACCGCAACACAAACTGTTCTGTGTTTTTACATGTCTGAATTCAGTTTGCAGAGCCTTGGACACGGGCAGGGCCATGCTGTGACCTGCTGCGGGGGCTGCGGCTGTGCAGGTAGGTGAGTGCCAGGCACCTCATAAGCCTCTGGCTTGGCTCTGAGCATTGTTTCCAGGAGCCAGATCCTGCCCTGGTGCAACCCCAGGGTGTCCCCCTGTTCCTGGCCGAGCCCTGCTGGGACACGGGGGGAGCTGGCATGGCCCTGGGGACACCTCTCCTCCAAGGGACATCCCCCAGGAGCCAGCACCCTCCCAAAGCCAGCCTTACCCCTTCCCAGAGCATCACCAGTGCCAGCCCAGGCGCAGCGGGCTGGGTGGGGGTCTGGGTCCTGCCTGAGGCACAGGGACCCCCCTGGACACCCATGGCCATGCCCTGGAGGATGTGCAGAAGGGTTAGGGGAGCCCTGCTAGCACGGCCCCACAGGGCAGGGGGTCTTGGAGGCTTTACCTGCCCATGCCCTGCTTGCCCTGATGCCTCACGGCCATCACCCGGCAGCTCCCATGGGACCAGGGCAGCTCCCGAAAAACACACGGAGAACACAGTGCCTCTCCTGCCCCTGTACAGCTCCCCATGGGCCGCATCCTGCACTGCTGCGATGCACAGCCGTGGGGCACAGCTCAGCTCAGGGAATACCTCGGAGCTGGGTGGTAAAAATCCCCCTCGCTGCTCCCTGGGAGCCCCTCCAGGCTGAGCTGCTCCGGGGGGGCTCATCTCTGTCCCGTGCCCTGCATTTGCAGGAGGTTTCCCCACACAGGGACTTGGTCGGATCCTGCCACATCCTTGGGGAGCATAAAAAGCACCAGGAGGGCAGAGTGCAAGGTCCTGTCCAGAGGACCCTGGGTGTCTGCAGGTGACCCCCAGCACGGCCCCACGCCGGGAGCGTGGTGGTGGCATGGCAGCTTTCACCGCCTTGCCAAGGAGCATGGCCACTGGGAAATTCCCAGATAAATTCCACTTCTCGACACCTGCAGAGTCCCAGGTTTCCCTGGCAGGGGCAAGGGCCAGTGAGGATGGGCAGGGATGCGCAGCCCACCCAGCGCCCTGGGAAATGCCCACTCCTGGGAGCCTCCCGTCCATCCCTGCACCTCCCCACCTGAAACAATGCGGTAATCCCGCACTCGGCAAATGTGCTTTTAACAAAGGTTATGATGTGACAGAAGATAATAGCTTCGTTTAGCAGCTGTCAGGCTAATGCACAGGGGGGCGAAGGAGCCAAGGCTGATGCGGAGCATTCCTGGGGGAGGACGCTTGGGTTATTTTTGGACAGAGATTGCAAGAGAATTAAAATGAAGGGGGGAAAAAAAAAAGAAAAAATCTGGATGCTGCCGTTCCTCCCCAGTGACGTAAAGCAGGAGCCAATCTCTGGCCTCGCGCTTTGTGTGGCAGATGAGGCTTTGTCTGGGCGCAGCAGCCACAGCCGTTACCCACAGCGTGCTCGGCCCCCGCAGTCATGTAACCGAGGGACCCCTGTGGCCACCCACCCAAGCTTGGGGATGGACAAGTAGGGACCCCTCAACTCCTTTCCAGCTGCGTCACGAGGGCATGAGGTAGAGCACCCCAGGGATGCTCTGCTGTGGTGCCGGGGCTCGTGGTCCCCACCAGGTTTTCACCTGGCCATTTGTTGGCCATTTTCCTGCCCCTTCCCCTGTTTTTGCGTGATTTCTCAGCAGGAGCCAAAGCAGTTTGGGGGCAGCTGTGCTGAGGACGGAGGGTTGGGGCCGTGGCTGGCCCCCAGCCCCCTGGCTCTGCTGAGGGCTTTGCTCAGCACCAGGAGGCAGGAACCAGCTGGAGGATGCCCACGGTCACTGGTGTCACTGGTGACACAGCCCTGAGGCTGGCACCCTCCAGTGCAGAGTCAGGAATCAACAGCAGGGTGGAACAGGATTAAAAGTGGGGGGGGTCAGGGCTGGGCTGGCAGTGGGGGCTGGCAGCTGCAGAAATGCTCAGAACTGAGTGATAAAGCCACGCTCAGAGGATCCTGCACATCGACTGGGCACAAGCCGGTCTGGCAAGGACTCGGGGAACAGGAGCCTGTGGGGCTCCTCGGCGTGGGGAGCACAGGGAGGGCCCCCCCATGAGCACCATCCTGGCTCCAGCCTAAACGCTCCGGGAAATCCTGGCCCTGGCAGGACACAAGCGCAGTTTTGGCTGTGGCCGTGTCCTGGCAGCGGCTCAGGGGAGGACATGGGGCACTGCCTGCCCCACGAGCACGTCTCGGGGAATGGAGAAGGAACCGCTGGAGCCAGGAGGCTGCCAGGCAGACAGGGCTCCTGCCAGGGTGTTGCTGGGAGAGCCGTGCCAAGAGCATCCCAGGGCTGTTCCCAGCCATGGGATGGTTCCTGTGCCTGTTCCTGCTGTCCACTTGGCCCCTGCCAGACCATCCTGCCCCTGCTTTGGGCCCAGTGGCCTTCCTGGCACCCAGGTGCAGTCAGAGGGGCTGGGCTCACCCCTCCACCCCACAGCCGCCCCATGGCTGTAGGCACCCGCTGCAGGGTGGGTGCTCGGGGTGCTGGGATCCCGCCAGGTTCTGGAGCTGAGCCCCTCCAGCCCCAGGACTTGCCCGCCTGACTCAGAGGGATGACATGTCCCCTGAGCTCCCCAGGCTGGGTGAATCACCCAGCCCAAGCCAGAGGAGAGGAGCGGACAGCCGAGGGACCTGTGGAGCACAGACCCGAGGGGAGGCTGGCATCAAGATCAACCCTCATGGCATCCCTGCTAGCCCCGCCGGAGAGCAGCGGAGAGGCATTGGATCCCTGCACCCTCAGGGTGGGACAGGACGTGCTGCAGACAAGCTCTGTGCTGTGTGCTGTGGCTTTAGTGTTACCCAGGCAGTCAGGATGAGGCCCCCGTCCCTCAGATCCCCAGTTCCCTATCCTCTCCCCAGAGCTGCGGGAAAGCCGCCCTGCAGAGTGGATGCTGGAGAGGGTGCAGTGATGAGAAGGGGGTTGCTGCACTGGAGGGTGAAGAGCAGCAGGAGACATCCTAAAGGCAGAGGAAAGAGGGGCAGCTCGTCCTGCAGAGAATGAACAAGTGGCAGAGCTGAGAAGGGGGTCTGGAGGGGCTCAATGGGGAGCAGGGAGCAGAAGGCAGATGGAGAGAAGAGCGGATGGAGAGTCCAGAGCCCAGCGCCCGGCGCCAGCAGAGTCTGTGGCTGCCGGCAGAAGGATGCGCTCCCTGCCAAGCACAGGCAGGAGGTGCAGGTGGAGGCTAAGAGGGGTCTAGGAGGGAGCAGGAAGGAATAACCCACCCTCCTTTCACCCTGCAACGCCCAGCGCTGCTGGGGCCTTGCGGGAGTACACTGAGGGGTGCTGGGAAGGGGGAAAATGTGCTCCTGGGAGCTCAGGAAATGTGCCAGGACAGAAAACAAGGTGTAGCTTAGGTCTGCAGTAGCCAGGGATAAGGTTGCTCCGGAGCAAGCGTTCACGACTGAGGGCCTGAGCAGAACAGCCCTGGTTTCACTGCTGGAGGACACGGAGACTGGCAGCCTGAGGAACCGGATGGCAGAACCTGCGGAACTGGGCAGGGCTTCCCCTGTGCTGGGAGCGGTTGCTCGTCCCACGCAGCTCCACGTGGCATCGTGCCACAGGGCAGGGCTGTGCTGCCAGGGCCCTGCCTGCACCCGTGCTCTGCCTGCACCCGGGCCCTGCCTGCACCTGTGCCCTGCCTGCACCTGTGCCCTGCCTGCACCCATGTTCTGCCTGCACCCGTGCTCTGCCTGCACCCGTGCTCTGCCTGCAGCGAGCTCGGCCTAGCAGCTCATCTGGTACGAGGGGAACGGCGGAAGCAAGGCAGGAGCTCTGGGGCTCCTTGGGCCCCTGGAGTTGACAGTATTCCTTTAGGTGAGTGGGAAATGGGTTGGGGAGGAAAAAAGCAAGGAAGCAGAAAGGCTCATGACAAATTGTTTCTCCACCAGCACTTCAAATTGTTAAGGGACGCCCCAAACTGCTAAAAATTTTACTTACTGCACAGCCAACTTGCAAAGCTGTTCTCTTGGATATTAGGACAAACTTCTTCCCTGCAAGGGCTGTGAAGGGCTGTGCCAGGCTGGGCAGGGCAGTGGTGGAGTCCCCATCCCTGGAGGGGTTTCGAAGGCGTGGAGATGTGGTGCTGAGGGCCAGGGGTTAGTGGTGCCCTGGCAGTGCTGGGGAATGGCTGGACTCCATGATCTGAAAGGTCTCTTCCAACCAAAATGATTCTCTGGTTCTTTACTATAGGGCCAAAGCCTGGACACGTACAAAGTCAGCTTAGAACAGGAACCTTTTGTCCACCCCCTTGGGTTGGCTGGAGCCAAGCGTGTGCAGGGGCAGCTCGTTCACAGCCTGAGCGCTCCAGGCGCTGAGCTGCTGCTGCTGGACATGGCCAGGGGCTGCTGGGGCTCTGCGCCTCCTGCACCCGCTACCTGCGGGCTCTCCTGCATCCCCCCGCTGCCTCTGCTCCTCCTGCGGCCCCGGACGCCTGTGTCCCTGGGGTCTGTGTCCCCCCGCATCCCGGGATGCCTGCAGCTGGGGTGGATGTTCCCTCAGGAATCAGCACCTCCGAGGCCAGCATCCCCTGCCCGCTGATTGCTGCAGTCCCCAGTGCCTGTGTGCCTGGAGCCAGTTTTCCCTGCACATCCCCCTGCATCCCCCCTGCACCCCAGCGGCTGTGATCCCTGGGGCCCATGCCCGCCCCATCCCAGGATGCTCGGGATGGATGCTCCCTCAGGGAAAAGCACCGCCAGAGCCAGCATCCCGACCGCTGCCTCCCGACCGCTGCAGCCCCCAGCGCCGGTACCACCGAAACCAGTTTTCCCGGCGTGTCCTCCTGCATCTCCCCCCCGCAGCCCCGCCGCGGTGCTCCCCGGGGCCCGTGTGCCCGGGGCCCGTGTCCCCCCCATCCC
>VZZY01008853.1:551978-574327 GCA_013400335.1 Eurystomus gularis | reverse complement strand
GGCAGCGGCACGGAGAGCGGGGGGGACGCGCCGGGGGTGCAGCTACGCTGGGGGATGGAGACGTGCTGGGGGATAGAGACGTGCTGGGGGATGCAGCCACGCCGGGTGACAGAGCCACGCCAGGTCATGCAGCCACACGAGGGGATGCAGCCACACCAGTAGCACCAGCTGACACCACCACACTGGGTGACACCACCATGCCGGGTGACACCACCACATTGGGTGACACCACCATGCCAGGTGACACCACCACATTGGGTGACACCACCATGCCANCCACATTGGGTGACACCACCACACCGGGTGACACCACCACGCCGGGTGACACTGCCAGCATGGCATGCTGGAGGAAAGGGCGAAGCGAGCGCTGGCGGCTGCCTGGCCATGCTCCAGCTCTGTAGTAGCAGCCAGCACCTGCCTCACCCCAGCGCTCCTGCACCCAGAGGGGTCTCCTCGTGCCGCTCCCGACGGCGATGCCGCCTGTGCCGAGCCGAGGACAGTCCCACCACATGTCCCTCGTCACCACAGAGCCCACGGCCTAGGGATCCTGGGTGGGCTGAGCAAAACCCACCTCCTCCGGGAAATGCCGGGGCCACCACGGAGCCACCAAGATGCAACTTTCTGCTGCATCGAAGCCTCTCTGCCTTCATTATGTAACGGCGCTGCTGCCTGGCACGGTGCTCGCCTCCACGTCCTGCACAACTTCAGCGTGCTGTGGAATCGATTTCCACTCCTCGGGGTTGGCCCTGCGCTTTATTGTTAGTAGCTGACGAGCCTTTTCTGGGCTCGCAGGCCAGGGGAGCTTTGTGCGACTGCTCAGCTCGGGGCAGGGCCACGGTGCTGCGTGTAGGGTGCTGGCACCCACCGGCCTGGCAGCGGGTCCCGGTGACGGTGCCAGTGTTTAGGGCCCTGCTCTGCCGCTGCAGAAGGTGGGTTTGGGTGGGTTTAGCATCGGGGCTGCGCAGAAGGCAGCTGCTGGGCTGGATCCCCATGGGAGGCTCTGCCTGAGTGACCCAGGGCTTGGTAGCCCTGGGCTCCCTGGCTGCAAGGCCACGGGGTCAGGCGGGCGGCACATGGGTGCAGGGGCTCTGGCCTCGTCCTGCTCTGACCGTTTTCCCCCGATTTTCCCCCTTTGAGGTGTTGACAGCAGCGCTGGGGCCTCAGTGGGGCTGCGTTTGTGCTGTGCCACCCTTGAGAGCGACTCTGACTCGGGAACCCCGAGGGTGTCAGACCCCCCAGCCCGGTTCCCCCCGCTGCGCACCCACTTGTGAGCAAGCCTGGCTGCTGCGCCGAGGTGGCTCCCGGCTCGCCTGTCGGGGTGAGAGCCGTCCTGAATACAGATGATGCCAGGCTCTACCTGCCTTCCCAGGCACGCTCCGGCACCACGGAGGAGCGCGGGGGGATTGTGCCGGCCTTGGGGAACACCCCTGGGACCAGCTCCATGGCCTGGGCTGGAGGAGACAGCGTGTCTGGAGGGATGCCAGCTGGTGGGGATGGAGGAAAGTTATCTCAAAATTCCCAGGAGGCTGTGACGTGCCACGTGGATTGCAGATCCCAGGATGGGGTAGGCAGGCAGGGAAGTAGGACAGAGGGAGGTCGGGTGTGCAGGGTGTCCTTCCCTGGGGTGTGGAACTGCCCGCAGCCCTGCACAAGGGCCACAGCTGCAGGGCCAGGCCCCAGCCAAGGCTCCAGCAGCTGAAGCGCGTCACCATTGCCATCAGAGGGGAAATGCACATTCCTTAGCAGGCTGCAGGACTTTGGCAGGGAGGGCTGGGAAGGGTTTGGATGGATTCCCTAGCTAACAAACCCATCCTGCTCCGTCAACAATGCTCTTCCAGATGAGCTCCCACAGCATCTCCCTGCCCCTTACCTGTTTCCTCCTTGTTTCACCCCTCCCAGCTGTTTGCCCCACTGCTTGTGCCCGCTCCGGGGCTGGGCAGCGGTTAGCACGTCCAGGAGGTGCAATCTGGGCACAGCACTGGCACAGATGAGCCAGGTGAGAGTCTGTATCCCTCACTCTGCTTTCAGGGCTCCGCGGTGGGCTGAGACCTTCCACATGTGCCCAGCCTGAGCATCTGCTTGCTGTAGACACCTGACCCACAGACACTCCAGTTCAGCTGCTTTAAATTCCTCCCGTCAGTAATGACAAGGCCCCTTTGGCACTGGCAGCGTGCCCTAGGCCGGGGTAGGTCTTGGTGAGCTTCCCAGCCCGGTTTGTGTTTCCCCTCCGTTTCTCACCCATTGCCTTTCTGCCCCACTGCCGGGTGCTCTGAGGTGCCCAGGGACGGAGTTTGGGGCGACCAAACCTTGCTTGTGGTTATGAGGAGTTGGAGCATCTGCTCTCTCCACCAAGAGCTGTGGTGAGGAGGTAGGACAGAGCTGCCCGGAGGTCACTGAAGAAGGGCTGGGCAGTGGCTGCTGGTTGTGCAGCGACTTGGCCCCTGCCCGGGGAGGGAGCACAGGCTCAGCTGTTGGGGCTGGGCATGTGGTGCGGGGAGCTGCTCAGCTCCTGTGGCCTGTGAGCCAGTAACCTCCAGTTGGAGAAGTCAGACAAGCCACCCTCGACCTGCCAGCATCGCTGCCGTGCCCTGACCATGCCCTGGCCAGGCTGGTGGGGCACAGGGCTCCTGTGTCCCCGAGAGCAGAGCCGGGCTCAGGGCTTTCAGCTCAGGCTCTGGAGGGAGAATAATTTCAGAGCATTTAGATCGAGGGGATAAACTGATGTGCTGCCAGATAGGGCTGTTAGGTGTCTATTCCCAGCTTTTCCCTGCTGCCTTATCAGCCAGATGTCAGGCACGATATAGCAGCAATGGAGGAGAGAAATGGGGGAAGAGCAGGAGGGGGGATGGTCACCCTGGGCCCGTGGGAGCTGAGGGGCTTGGGTCTCCCCCGTTACCTTCCGTTTGGATATTTGTGGAAGATGCTGTGGGGAGAGGTGGGGTTTTTCCCAGCATGGGATAATGTTGGGCTCCTGGCAGGGAGGAGGGTCTCCTCACCCTTCTTTCCCCTGGTGCCCCACGCAGCCTCGGCTGCGCCCTGTGCACTGAACCCTCCCAGGGACCCCAGGGGAATCTACCTTCCTGATGCCTCTGGGTTTCTTTCCCCAGAACCTCCCTCCAGTGCTGCCTTTCAAGATGATTGACCCAGGAGCACCAGCGGGGACCCTCCGGGCACGTTGCTGCTGACCCGCGGCACTGGGACCCCCGGGCAGCCTGGCTGCCCCTCTCCCGGGTAGTCACCAGCTGCTGCTGCCAATGCAGAGCTCCGGGGCGTGCAGGGGAGAGCCGCAGCTCCGCTTCCCCATGGCAGCCCCTTGCCCCCGCGCCCCAGCCCAGCTGCATGGTGTGGGTGCCTCTGAGGAGCACGAGGACTGACCGCCGGGCCCCCCTGCGCGCACCCACCACCCGCTGCACCACCATGTCTTTGGAGTGGCTGCTGGGCTGGAGCTGGTCCCTGGATGGACTCCGGGATTTCATCGCCACCGGCATCCAATCTTTCCGGGACTGTGACGCCACCGCCCTCGCCGCCGTCGCCTGCCTCCTGGTTCTCTTCGTGTGGTACTGCTACCACGTCGGGCGCGAGCAGCCCCGTGCCTACGCCACCGTCAACGCGCTGATGCAGAGCGCCGAGGCCAACGGCATGCAGAACGGGTACGTCTATTGCCACTCGCCTGAGTGCGTCCGCTGCACGCACCACGACGGGCTCAACCAGAAACTCTACCACAACCTGCAGGAGTACGCCAAGCGCTACTCCTGGTCCGGCATGGGCAGGATCCACAAGGGCATCCGAGAGCAGGGCCGCTACCTCAACAGCCGGCCCTCCATCCAGAAACCAGAAGTCTTCTTCTTGCCGGACTTGCCGACCATGCCCTATTTCTCCCGGGACGCTCAAAAGCACGACGTGGAGTTGCTGGAGCGCAACTTCCAGACCATCCTGTGCGAGTTTGAGACCCTCTACAAAGCTTTCTCAAACTGCAGCCTCCCGCAAGGATGGAAAATGAACACCACGCCCAGCGGGGAGTGGTTCACCTTCTACCTGGTGAACCAGGGCATGTGCGTGCCCAGGAACTGCAGGAGATGCCCACGGACGTACCGCTTGCTCGGGAGCCTCCGCACCTGCATTGGCAACAATGTCTTTGGGAACGCGTGCATCTCCGTGCTGAGCCCGGGCACCGTCATCGCCGAGCACTACGGACCCACCAACATCCGCATCCGCTGCCATCTCGGTAAGCGCCCGGCGGGGTGGTTCATCCAGGCTGGGGGGGCTGCAGCCATGTCTGGGTGCGGGAGCCCAGAAAAAGCTGCTTCTACCCCATGCTCCCTGAGTTCAGTCACCAATTGCAGCCCCAGGGCCGGCTCAGGTGCCTCTGCTTTGGCTTGAGGGAGGTTTTGGGGCTTTGGTGGCAGCAACCTCCCCAGGAGAGGCCAATCCAGGTGCCCAACCTCCCCTGGGGTTCCCAGCTCAGCAGCAGGAGGATTCCTCCTCCTCCTCCTACCCACCTGGATCCCAGTGTGATATGCAGGGCTGATCTTGTGCAGGGTTCTCTGAATAACCCCCGCTCTGCAGGCACCCCCACCTCCCCATCCCGGGATGCGGAGCACCTCGGGGTGCTGCTGCAGGGATCGAGCCATCTCCCAGCATCGCCCCTCTCCTGGGATTTCGGGTGCTCTGCCATGAATGCGAGCAAAGATGCTGCTTTGGTGGAAATCAGGGGTGTGGGGGGTCACAGGGTATCCCCTCCGGTGGGGCGAGCGCGGGGCTGGCAGCGCGGTGGCACCGGGATGGGGAGAGCCCGTGCGGCACAGATGGTCGGGACTCTGGCGCGCTGGAAGCGGCGCAGATCGTGCCGGGGGAGGCACCGCACGGGCCCTGCTGGCAAACACTGAAGGCGCTTGTTCAGCCAACTCCTCTTGGGTAAACACAGGCGGTGACTGGCCATTTCTTTGGAATGGGAATCAGTCTGCAGAGCTGATCCAAGGAGCTCTCCAGGCCTGGGGAGCTGGGACCTGCCCTTGCTGGTGCCAGGAGGCAGCCCAGTGCCTGGCCAGCGGCTCTCCCCTCTCTGGGGTGCTGGGGAGATGCGCTCGCCTTGGCAAGGGGTCTATGAGCGGTTCCTGGGAGGGGGCCAGAAAGGAGAGGTCCGGGCTGGCTCAAACACACCCTGCCCGCGAGCGTGGAGCTGGGGCCAGCCCTCCAGCTGAAGCCCACATGCCCCAGGGAGAGGAGTGATGCGGGTCATTCCCTTGTCCTTCCACGTTTTCCAGCTCCATCTGCTCCATGGCTGCTGGTCCTCCAGCCAGGACACAGCACCATGCCTGGGGCACCCAGCAACCCCCCCACCTCAGTGCTGGGGACCCGGCTGTCACCGTGCCCAGGGCATGCATATGTGTAAGAAACAAGCAGCCCTTTCAGGCCAGCCTGTTCTGCAGTGCCAGAACGACCGAGTCACCCTCTAGGATTCACCCCAACCCCGCTACTGCTCCGTGAACACCCAGGGCCAAGCACAGGCACCAGCTTGGCCCTGCTGAGGGCCAGGGCAGCGTCCCTGGGGTGTGGGTGGATGGAAAAGCTGCTGGCTGCCACCTCCCTCGGCTGCGTGGCTCCCGGATTCCAGCTGGAGCGTCTCCAGCTGAGGCTGTTGTGCAGGGAAATGGCTTTGGGTTCTGTAGGCTTTGAAACATCCTCTGGAAAAGCAGAGCGGCTTTTTGAGCTCGCAGGCAGCTGGGAGTCCCTGCTGCGCTCGCTTGGTTCTGCCATCGCTGTGAGACCCATTCCTGTTCGTTTGCTGCATCGTTACCACTTGCAAATCGCGTGAGCCCTGACCCCTTTCTCTGCCACGGCTGCATCCTCGGGGCGGGTGACCCAGCACCAGCTCCAGCGGTCCCGGCACGGGGGGGGACATTTCTGATGCAGGGGGTGATGGGTTTGACCCTCCTCAAACTGGCCTCACTTGCACTAGTGTGTTAGAAAAAGACCCATTTTATTTCTAGGATTGTCCATCTCTGTCAGCCTCTTCCCTGCAAGGGTTCTGTGACCCCCCCCAGAATTTCTGTCCTTGCAGCTGCCCGGTGGGTCTCCGTCTGCCTGCATCACGGGTGAGGGACCGAGTGAGAAGGCAGCTGCTGAGCGATGCAAGGTCAAACAGGGAGCTTGCGGCAGAGCCAGGAGTTGAGCCCATGTCTCCAGCCCCCGCGCAGCATTTCCACGTCCCCGGCCTCGCAGCAGGCTGGGGAATTGCAGCAGCGCAGGAGGAAGGAGAGGGCAGGATCCTGGAGCCATAAATGCACCAGGAAAAGGGCTTCCTACGTACCCACCGTGCCTGTGGGCTCTGGGGACTTGGTGGCGGTTCCAGCAGCCAAAGAGGGTCCCCACAGCGCTGAGCTCTGGGGTAGAGCGGGTGATGCCGGGGTGTCCTGCGGCAGCGGGGGACGAGAGGGGCAGGAGGGAGCGGGCAGGGGCTGAGCTGCGCCGGGCTCCCCATTCAGCTTGCAAACGCAGTGCCAGCTGGGGCATGATTTGAACCCTGGACTCAGCGGCTGCTGCTTTCTGGAGGGAAACAACCCCTCGGCAGCAGCATGGAGCTCGCTGTTGACATTTCACCTCCTGACCCTCCCTGTCCTCTCTTTGCGCCTGAAGGTCTGAAGACACCCAGCAACTGCGAGCTGGTGGTGGGGGGGGAGCCCCAGTGCTGGGCTGAGGGCCGCTGCCTGCTCTTCGACGACTCCTTCCTGCACACGGCGTTTCACGAAGGTAAGCCCGACGTGCGGCTCTGGGGCCTCGCAGCATCGGCTCACGCTGACACCAGTGCTGGGGGCCAGCGAGGAGCGGGCGGGGAGGGAGACTGCGCCCAGGCCCTTCTCCTGCCAAGGAGTCTGCAGGGCTGGAGACACCCGTGTCCTGGGGGTTCCACCACTGCTGCCCTTGGCTGGCACCGGGGAGGGCAGTAGCCCCATTCCTGGGCATGGTGGGGCTGCTTCAGGGTGGTGGAGCGTCCTGGTGCCCCTCACCCAGTGCAGCTGTCCCTCTCCTCTCTACTACTATTGCTCTTGACAGCTCCCTGAAAGGAGGTTGGAGCCAGGTGGGGTCGGGCTCTTCTCCCAAGGAACAAGTGACAGGACAAGAGGAAACGGCCTCAAGTTGTACCAGGGGAGGTTTAAGTTGGACACGAGGAACAATTTCTTGGTGGGAAGGGCTGTGAAGGGCTGTGCCAGGCTGGGCAGGGCAGTGGTGGAGTCCCCATCCCTGGAGGGGTTTCCAAGCCGTGGAGATGTGGTGCTGAGGGCCAGGGGTTAGTGGTGCCCTGGCAGTGCTGGGTCAATGGTTGGACTTGATGATCTTAAAGGTCTCTTCCAACCAAAATGATTCTGTGACTCCTTGCCATGGCAGCCAGCACGGAAGAGCTTCCCTGGTCCCCCAGAGCTTTGCGGGGCAGCTCAGGCTCTGATGCCGACATCCTCGGCATCGTCCGCCCCTCTCCCGGCAGCGCTGCTGGCCGCAGCAGCTCTGTTGCAAGGCAGCAGCTCGGTGACGTGCCAGCGGAGTCTTTGTCTCCCATGCAGGGAGAGAAGCTTCATGTCGGCCTGTTTTGTTGCCTCTCTCTGTCACCGACAGCCGCTGTTCTGCTTCAGCCCTCCCGGATTACCCGGCATTAGTCACTGAAGGCATAAAAGCATCGAGCAGAGCTGCTGTGCACAGGGGAGCCTGCGAAGGGAGTGGGAGAACAAAAGCTGTTGCTCCCACATCAACCCTGCTGCGGGGTTGGGAAGCTCGGCTCGATGCAGAGCCGCGGGGCTGGGAAGGCTGGAATAGCGCAGGAGCAGCTCCCGGCACGGCTCGGGATGCAGCTGTGAGGAAGGCGAGCTTGGCAGCATCAGGAAACCTTTAGGTCCCATCACCTAAAGCAACTCCAGAGCCCCATGCTGGCTGCTGGAGGCACTGGGCTCCCAGTAAGCAGCGGTTCAGGTGTTCACTGGGATTGCACTGGGCAGGTGCCCGGGGTGCAGGCGCAGCCCCCCTGCATGGAGCCCGTCACCCACAGCCTCACCCCATGCTCGCATCCCCCCAGGTCCCCCAGAGGAGGGTCCCCGCGTGGTCTTCATGGTGGACCTGTGGCACCCCAACGTTGCTGCGGCGGAGCGCCAAGCCCTCGACTTCATCTTCGCCCCGGGACGATGACGGCGCTGCCGGTGCCGTGGGTTCGAGGGCAGCCGGGTTGTGGGCGGTGTCCGGCACCGGGCACCGAGCTCCCTCCCAGCACACGGCCCCGGGGTCCTCCCTCCCAGGGCTCTTGTAAATGGAAACTGTGACGTGTATCGACGCCCATCTTGCTCCTTCCATTGTTGGCTTCAGGGATTCTTTTCCGCCATGGCAGCGCATCGCCCTCCCTCGCGGTTACCTGCAGCACCACCCTCGTATGTGTTATGTTGCTACTGTGTTTTGCGGTGTTCAGAAGTAGAGTAACAAAACCAAGGGTGTTTGTTTGAATGTAATAATGTAAAACTCCTCGTGGTCATCAAACGAACAACACCACACACACGCCAAACCAGCGCTGTGCTCAGCCTGCCCCGGCCTGGTTGCGGTCCCCGGATGGACGGACAGATGAACGGATGCTGGGGGCCGCAGCGGGCACAACGCACGGCCCCATGACGGGGTGGTGCAGGCAGGGCCAGCAAGCCCAGGAGGACCCTGATGTCCACCCTGCTGAGGGGACAGCACACACCAAGCCCTGCTCTTTAATCTGCCCAAGGCATTACCAGTGGTCTACATCCCCTCCTTGCTTTATCTGCGCCCTTTGGTTTTGAGGCTCAAGTGGGAAGCCCCTGCAAGGGCAGGGACCGGGTGGGAATGCAGCGCGGGGCTTGGCTTGGCCCACAGACAAAGGCTGGGGAAGAAAGGAGGTCACGCTGCCTTCTGCTGCTCCATCTTCTCCTTTCCTCGAGCCAGGGCAAGCGTACAGACAGTGAAGGAAAGGCTTCCAAAAGCTGGGGGTGTTTAATTCTGCAGCCCCAGGAAGGAGCCCACCACCCCCCCCAGGAGTCCTGCCCGCCCAGCAACCACCACCCTTGTCCCGAGGTCGTGCAGCACCCCGGGTTTGTTCGGGGCTCAGAGCTGCCGTAGGGGTGCTCCACGTGAAGCACAGCATGCCCAGGGTGCTCGCCGCAGCAACCGCAGCCCCCCTGCCCGACAATTTCTTTACAGATTTTTTCAGTGATTAGATGGCAAGATAAGGCACAGGTCTCAAATACATCCGAGATATTTTTTACACCTGTCTTGTTACAGAATATCTGAAGTGCATGATTTCTACACGCATTGAGTTCCTGGAACCAGACCCTGAGGACGCTGACTGGCTTGGTAACTGTCTTACAGTTCGGTAGCATTCATCCAGTGGATAAGTAAAGATTATCAATAAACAGTTGTGCTGAAAACAGAACGGGCTCTGCCTGCTGGTGTGGCTGGTCCAGGTCAGGCAAACACAGAGGGGTTGGGTCCTGGGAAAGCAGGAGCTGCAGCGGGGGAGCAGATGAAGGGTCCGGGCTGAGTTTGCAAGTGATGCAGTGAGCGAGGGTAGTGCTTTAAAATACCCATCCCAAGGCATTTCAGTTCTGAGCACTCCTTGGCCCAGATTTCCCCACTGCCAAGGAGCTTTGGATCTCCCGGCATCTCCATTCCGGCACGGCAGAGCCCGGCAGCGAGCACAGCCGGGGGGTTAGGGCAGCGCAGACCCTCACCGGCCAGCCCCCAGCTCAGCACCTGCCCAGGCTCCGTGGCAGGGCCACCAGCCCGCCCAAGAGTCTTCCAACCAAACCGTATCAGAACATGCCTCCAGCTGCGGGCCCTGACACGCCGATGGCAGCTCCAGCAGGAGCAGCTCTCGGGCGAGGGTGCAGGGCTGACACCCGCGTCCTGCCCAACCGCCCCAAAGCTGGTGCCCGCCCTCACCGCGGGCACTGGGCCAGCCTGGCAACGCAGGACATGGCTCCCTGCAAGGCCCTCGCTGGCAGGACGCAGACAGGACGTGGCCAGCGCAGCAGCTGCTCCTTGTCTTGCTCTACTTAAGATGACCCATCTCTACACATCCTCTCCACAACGCAGCCATTAAGTCAAGGGCCTGGAGCTCTTTGCTGTCTGACCCCAAGATGACTTTCAGCTTAACAATCAAAGGACAGAAATGGGTCTTGGTGGTCAGATGCAGTTCAAGAAGCAGGAGGGAATGAAGCCTCCCCAGCTGTTCCTCTGCTGCCAGACGGCACAGCAGATTGCGGCGGAAGATTCCTGACGGCAGCAGGCAAAAGCAGCTATTTCGTGCTTGGCTGCTGTGCCAAAACTCCCTCCTGTCCCTCTCAGGGTTTTCCTTCAACTTCTTGCTTCCTGGTAGAGCACACAACCGCTTCCCAACACACCCGGCTGGGAGACAGCGGGATCTCCCTCGGGGGAGCTGCCTCGCAGCCCTGCCCGCTGCCTCGCTGCTCCTCCGAGGCTTCCTCACCTCCCGAGCATCGCAGCGGGAGCCTGGAGCGAGGCTGCCGAGAGGAGACAGCAGCGTCGAACAGCCAGAGCCTCTCAGCGCAGCATGTCAGAGGAGCTCAGAGCGTCGCAACAGGGCTGGGGCACACCACCACCCTTCCTTCGGCCTTCTCCTACCACCTCAGACCTCACCTACCTGGTCCCTCTCTGTGCCGCACTCCAGAACGAGAGCAACGTGTCCAGAAGGTGGGATGTGGTGCCTTGCTCCACAGGAGGTCTCCTGGATGGCTGTAGCTCAGGCTTTCCAGGGAGGTTTCCCATCTACGCTGCCGTTAGCCAAGGGGCAACTGATAGTACCTCCATGCAGAGCAGTTCCACTGCTACTGTCCCCAGGAGGACAGCAGCACGGAGCTCTCCTGCACCAGCTCAGCTGCCAGTGACTTTGCCGTGTCCAGCTGCCAGGGTGCTAACGCTGACCCACGCCTGCCCACCACTTCACGGGACAGCCAGGGACACACCTACCTTCAGCAACCTTCTGAGACCCTGGAGAGCAGCTACTTTGCAGGAGCCATCAAAGCCACAGGCGCTGCCTGTTCAACCCCACCAGCGCAGGGACTGGCCCTCGGCAGGGAGGGAACCAGGCGTGACGGGTCATCCAGCCCCAAACCCTCACACCAGGAACCACCAACACGACAGCCACGCAGTAGGTGGGACTCCGGCTGCTGGCAGTGCTTGGATGAGTCTTGGAGACTCTCTTTTATTTTCACAGTGACAGTGATGTACGGAACGGCAGCAGGCTTTGAAACACAGCACAGCCCGCCGCAGGTATCCATCACCCAGGTCTAAGCAGCCGTCAGCACCAGTGCCCCCCAGCCCGGCGCTGAGAGGGGACACGTCAGCAGAGCAGAAAGGGAACAGCTGCTGAGGGCTACACAACCTCTTTGGTCCCATTAGCTTAAGGAGCTCCCGCTTGCCTGTTCTGTCAACAGAGCGTAGACAAACCGAGCAGCGGGAGCAAGGAGGTGAAACCAGGTCCTGTGGGAGGGGGAGGAGAGGAGGCAGAAGGTTGAGGAGCAGGCAGGACGTGGGTGCATTCACACCATCACCACGGCAGGTTACAGCAGCGGGGAAGGCAGCGCTGTGCCGCACCGTCACCGATCAGGATGGAGGGACAAGGATCTCGGGTTCAGCTACAGCACAAAACCCTCCTGACAGCGCCCGTAGGAGGACTGGGAGTTTTGCAGCAGTTGTTCTGTTACCGTCAGTCTGAGAACACGCCGGCTCTGCGAACCGAGGTGAGGCTGGGGGCACTTCCGTGGATTACAAGACATAAATAAAGCCCCAGCCTGACCAGGGCACACGTAGGCACCGAACTGCCGGCAGATGCAGCGTCTGACTGACATCTGCCCAGTGCCCTGGTGTCGGTGCAGCTGAGAGCAAGAAGAGGTTTTCCATTAGGTTGAGGCACTCCAGGAGCCCCTGCCTGGGCCGGCAGAGCACCACGAACAGTCTCAGAGTCAGTGCAAACCAAGCACCCCAACACGGCGATCTCTACCTTCAGTCTTTGGTAAGTGCCGACACCGATAACGCCCTGCGCTGGCACACAAGGAGCTGCAGGGACAGGGCAGCACGAGCGGCCCCTCCTCGGGCACGGCAGAGCCCCGTCCCTCCTGCGGAGCAAACGGCTTTGAGATCTTACGCGTTGGCACTGACTTTGGGCGAGGGCTGGGACGCGGTGCCTCAGCTCACAGCAGGTTCACCCCGTGCTTCAGCAGCTTCTGCTTGGCCTTGCTCGGCAAGCTGAACGCGCTGTCGTGAGGGTTGGGAACGCCCGAGTTGCGGAGCGGAGAGCCCAGCTGCTGGAAGTAGGTTTCCTGGACGGGGTTCCGGCAGGCGTACACGGCCGTGGAGGCGTTCCTAGCAGGGCAGGAGAGAAGGCAGCAGTCAGGACTCATGGCTTTGAGCAAGATCCACTTCAACTCACCAGGCTGGGCATTGAGGTGCTTGTGGCACTGGACTCCCAGCTATTGAGAGGGACTTTTAGGTCTCTCTCAGCACAGTGAAGGAACACAGAGCTATGGTGGGCACCAAAACCCTGCAATGTACTACCAGAAGGCCACAGGAAACCAGATCCCCCTTCCAAGGGTCCCAGCATCCTAAAGCATCATATGTCTCATCCTCTGGGACCTCCTCTGCAGCATGAACACCCATGTATGGAGCCATTCCCCTTGCTGCCAGAGCAGCCCAGGACATCAAAAGTCTGTAGTTAAACACTCCTCGTGTCTAACAGCCCTGCCCCTCCTGAAGGAACCCATCCCCCTGCTGCTGCCCACAAGCAAAGCCCAGCACAACACCCTTGCAGCAGGAACCATACGAGCTTGCTTAGCCACACGTGTGATGAAGCTCAGACAAGGTTCCATCTGAACAGGAGGAGAAACTTGTTTGGTGTGAGGGTGTCAGAGCCTGGCCCAGGCTGCCCAGAGAGGTTGTGGAGTCTCCTTCCCTGGAGAGATTCCAAAGGCTCCTGGACACGATCCTGGGTCCCCTGCTCTTGGTGACCTGTTGGAGCAGGGGGTTGGACGAGATGATCTCCAGAGGTCCCTTCCAACCCCACCATGCTGGGATTCTGGGATAGTCAGATACTGTAACCACAAAAGCTCCAGTCATTGATTAAACCCCACCACTCGGTATTTACCTGCAAGAGGGCTGGCCGGGAAACCCCAGAGCTCCCGTATCCCTGTATCCCTCCTTGACAGAGGAAAGCA
Organism: Eurystomus gularis; assembly: GCA_013400335.1. Classification (NCBI taxonomy): domain Eukaryota; kingdom Metazoa; phylum Chordata; class Aves; order Coraciiformes; family Coraciidae; genus Eurystomus; species Eurystomus gularis. Next base: position 561,098 of record VZZY01008853.1, on the reverse strand, counting down.
GCAACTGATATGTTTGCTGACAGCCTTCCGTGACAACTCTCCATAAAAGAAAGCAGTTTTAGTCATCTTGTTACTCAGTCTGATTCACACACAGAGTTGCTTTTTTTGGGGCAACAGCGAAGATGCCGGCATTGCCGGTGCAGGATTTAAGGAGCCCGTCAAGCTAACGCTAAACAAGGATTCCTCCAGCGCTGTGTGTGTGATTCACAGTCCCTTGGCAAGCTGTGTCAGAGACGTGAAACACTGTAATTCCCAGAAGCATCTTTATTTCATCATGTTTTGGACAAACAAGCCCGGCCAGGCAGGTGGAATCGCACAAGACAACTCCCGTCCTGAGCTCAGCGTCGGGGGCAGCCCCGACCGGCCCCTGTGGAAGCTCGGGCTGCGAGAAGACCATCTCGCCACGCACGTTCCAGCGCGTTTCCAACCCAACACGCCGTGCAAGAAAACAAAATCTAGGTTGCCAATTCTGGGTGCCTTTGGCTCCCAGCCGAGACACAAATTTATTAGGAACGGCTATATTTAAAACTGTGTCTTAGAGCCTTGTGGTGCCAGGAACTGGCAATATTTTAGAGTTGTGTCTTAATCCATGCCCATCACACAGCTCAGCTCTGCCTTCCAGTCTTGTTTGGGGTGGTTGAGCCTGGAGAAAAGGAGGCTCAGGGGAGACCTTCTGGCTCTGCACAACTCCCTGAAAGGAGGTTGGAGCCAGGTGGGGTTGGGCTCTTCTCCCAAGGAACAAGTGACAGGACAAGGGGAAACGGCCTCAAGTTGCACCAGGGGAGGTTGAGGTTGGCCGTGAGGAGCAATGTCTTGCTGGCAAGGGCTGTGAAGGGCTGTGCCAGGCTGGGCAGGGCAGTGGTGGAGTCCCCATCCCTGGAGGGGTTTCCAAGCCGTGGAGATGTGGTGCTGAGGGCCAGGGGTTAGTGGTGCCCTGGCAGTGCTTGGACTTGATGATCTGAAGGGTCTCTTCCAACCAAAATGATCCTGTGACTCTGCTTCAGTTCGCTTGCCTTGGTGCCACCCTGGCACCAACACCCAGATCACACTGTGGGCAGAATATTAAGCAGCCACATCTAAAGAGCAAGCTTGATGGAACACAGCGACACGACTGACCCTCGGCAAGAGACACCGCTGTGATCACAACACGTGCCAACCTCAGCCTGCCCTAGAAACGGGGTTCCTCCCTTCTGCTGCCCCACACACAGCGCTCCCATGCCTGGAAGAGGAGGAGTTAGAAGCACAACTTACCTGATGATCATTTCGGAAGCAGTCGGGAGCTGGTTGAAGTTGGCGTGGATCAGCGTAGCAGCTCTGAGGAAGTGCCGATCCAGAGGGCCGGGGGTTTGGGGCAGGTTGGCTGCAGAACAGGAGTAGAGGTGGTGTTAAAAGAGGAGCGTGTCCCTGTTTACTGCAAGAAAAGGCCGTGGACCTCTCCCACAGCCCCTGGATGTCTGCAGAACAGAGACTGAGCGCACCATAAATCCCAGTGTGACCTCAGTGAAATCAGTCAGGGGCTTGTGCCGTGCTCAGCCACACAAACAAAACTCCTGGTGTACCTTGCCATGCCACACATCAGAGGCGGGGCAAGATGGCCTGAGAGCTGGGCTACCTAAATCACTGGGGTTTGTCTCCTTCCCCAAAGCACTTCTAAGCTGGGGAGAGGTAGGACACTGCCTGGGAGGATGCCAGAGAAACACCAGAATGAGCTGGAGCAACATGTGCTCAGGGCTTTCTGCATGGCCATGGTCTACCCAGCGATCCAGGCAGCAGTCTCCGAGCTGTTGGCTAAGATCCATTCCCAGTTCCTGCTTCTCACAGTCAGAAATGACTGAGCAACACTCTGCTGTCCAATGGGACAAAAGGCATCACACTAGGGATGAACGGATTTATGGGGGGAGGAGGGCAGGTACGAACACAGTGTCGAGTTCTGTCCTCAGCCCTCAGCAGAACCCCAAGCAACATCATTCCGAGCAAAGCGCCAGTGGCAGCTGCTCCATCTCCCAGCGGCCTCTGGCTCTCATCCAAAGAGCGATCAACAAGCCTTCAGCAGATTATAAACCCACAGAGCACAAAGCTTCCTCAACAGGCCCTTAAACCCAGGCTATGTCGTAAGAGTTACAGCAAGCAACGTCTCTGAGAAGTCGTCTGAAGCATGAGGAAAAAGTGACCCCAAAGCCTGTTCTCCTCATTCCCTCCTCTGAAGCAGCTGCTGCCCCAGAAGACCAAGTCTTACCCGTGAGCACGTTCTGAACGCAGTCATAGTGAGTGAAGCTGTAAGTGGTCTTGGCTGAGGATGAGGAGGAGTCTTTGGGCAGAGTCTCCCTCAGATGAACCTCGAGGCCGTTCAGAGAAGCCAGACTGCTGTGGTACTGCAGATGGAAAAAAAAAAAGGAGTGTTAGAGAAGCCCTGCTTCACCCCGACTGCCAACGGAGGGAGCTCGGGTGGCCGGTGTCAGTCACAGAGGGACTGGACCCTTCCATGCTGCTGCTGCTGCCCAGGCTCCCACCAGGAACACGGGGAAACCTGGGCACAGAGGGAAGCGGACAACTCTCAGCTAAGGGCACTCCAACCCGAGAAGAAGCCATTAGACCACCTGATGCTATTAATTACAGGAAAATGCAGGACTCCATTAATTGACCATCACACATTACTCTCCAGGGCTCATTTTCACATCCTGGCCACAACTCAGCCACAGCAAGGAACATTCCTTTGCTCACCAGCCCTCCATACACCGGATGGGCGCGCATGGAGACAACACGGGATGCAGCTTGACACGCCTGGGCTGGATGTAATTGCCTGCAGCGCTTCCCGCAGCACCCTCTGAGCACCCCAGAGACTCTTCTAGCAGGCACCAGTCTCCGTGCTGAGCTGCAGGCCAGGGACAGGCTGCAGCACTGGGCTAGGACGGGAAGGAAAAAAGAAAAAGCCACGGGAACAGCCTCACCTGTGGGGCACCGACAGGCCTGGCACAGAGCAAGATTCACACAGTGATGTGAAAACAGGAAAGCCAAGCTGCTTTCCCGGACAGACTGGCAGTGGCCCAGCTGCCCTGGCCGTGCCGAGCCTCGCAGGCGGGGCGGGGGTGATTAATTCCATAATCCTCCAGCCTGCCCGCCTGCTTTCCTCTGCCACGGAGAGGATCGAGCCTCCGTTTGGCAGCGCCTGCCCTACCCTCGGCCCCCCCGGACACGGAACAGATTTTCTTTTCTGTGCAGTGAAATGAAGGGATGAGCCCTGAAGAGCTGCAGGGAATGAACCCAAAGCCTCCGAAGCTCCTGCTCCGCAGGGAACGCCTGTACAGAAACTGCCCTCCCGGAGGGATGATGGGTGCTGCCTGCTGCTCTCGGCTGCACGAGGAGCATATTTTACCCTTCTTTGGTGTCATTCAGGGGCCTCAAAGTATTCGACAAACATTAATTATGACTAAGCTTTGACATCCCTGAGAGCTGAGGGTCATTTATCTACAGATAAACAAAGGGACGGACGAGCTGAGGCTATGCCTCGAATCCACCAGCTCTTCCTCCTCCAACAATCCTCCTCCTCCAGGGGTGATGGGACACGTCATTCATCCCTCCGAAGAGCTGACAGACACCTGCACCCGGAGGGAGGGTCCTCTCCAAAGGACCCGACCACGGTCGGAATCCAGGCGGTGAAAGTAGTTTTGCTCAGATGCGAGTATGGGAGAAGCGTGTCGGGAAAAAGAGGCACCTGAAGGGAACAGGGCTCTGGCAACCCTGGGGCAACGCACACAGGAAAACCGGCTGAAATGCAGCACCCCAGCGTCAGGCAGATGGTTTTGAGACTTACTGAAGTGAACACAGCCAGGCTGGGCCCACAGCTGCCCTTGCCCAGGCATCTGATGGGAGGAGGATGTGCGGTGCAGGTCTAACCCCCAGCAAGGCGCTTCACCCACGAGCTACATCCTTCAGACGCTCCTTCTCACAGCAGATCAGACACGAAGCGGAGCAGAGGCTGGTCTCCAGCCACGGGAGCTGCTGCCGGGAACCACAGCAGCTCTGAGCACAGCAGAGCTGTGCTGCCAACCAGCCCAACCGGAGCTGGAACTGGGGGAGATCGGAGAGCTGAGGGTATCTGTGCAGTGAGGACAACCTTCAGCCCTTGAGAGCATCAGTTCCTGCGCAATCCCCTCTCTGCCCACAACTGGAGAAAACATGGTAGGGCAGGGGATGTGCAGCTGTCTGTCCAAAATGAGCAAAAAGGGGACAGAGCAACATGCCAGGTCTGGTGCGAAAGGCCAAGGCAGCTCCTCCTCACCTCTGTGCAAGGGGAGGTTGAGGTTGGACATGAGGAACAATTTCTTGCTGGGAAGGGCTGTGAAGGGCTGTGCCAGGCTGGGCAGGGCAGTGGTGGAGTCCCCATCCCTGGAGGGGTTTCCAAGCCATGGAGATGTGGTGCTGAGGGCCAGGGGTTAGTGGTGCCCTGGCAGTGCTGGGGGAACGGTTGCCCTCAATGATCTTAGAAGTCTCTTCCAACCAAAATGATCTATGATTCCATGACTGCAGCAATCGCTTCCTGGGCACGTCCATCCCCCTGTGCTGTGTGGAGGTGGCATCCCCCTGCTCACGGGGGGGTCACAGCCACAGCCTCTGAATCCCTGATCTCAGAAGGAGGAGGAGTAACCTTGAGGCTCTGTTAATGCTGGGAGCCAGCGTCAGCCTGAGCTTCCCTCCACCTTCCAGTCTGTACGGTCAGAGAAATTAGGTTGTTCCCATGGCAACTGGCACATCAAACGGGCCTCTGCGGCTTTTGACTCAGCTCCTGGTAGGGAAGCAGAGGCCAGGCAGCAGCTCTGCAGACTATTGCTTCACCGGGAACGCCGGGGCTGGCACGTCCAAGCAAAACCCGCAGCAGTCATTCGGGATCGCTCTGGCACAGCACCCATCTGGAGCGCCCGAACGGCACCAGGGAGAGCAGGCTGGGGATGCCGACAGCCACACTTCCAGAAGGAAAATGCTTCAGGGATTCACGGGGATGTTTCCTTTCCTTTGCAGAAAGCGAAGGCTTCGGGGACTCGCTGCCAGACTCGTCTCTGGTGCTTCCAGAGTGAGATGCTGCGACACGCAAAGCGGAGGTTACGCAGAGGACAAACTCTGCTTTCCAAAAAGCGCGACAGAAGTGACAGGGTTTCCCAGCAAGTCCCAGATCCAGCGCAGGCCTTTGGCAGCCCGTGGGGCTGCCTGATGGTCACACCCACACGTTCTGCTCCGGCGCTGGCACCGATAGACAACAACAGGCAACAGGAGTCGCCTGTGAGACAACGCTCTCACCTCTCGGGCTCGCTGCCTGACGCTCGCAAACAGCCACCCACGTAGCTCTGGTCGCAGTGACGAACCCCAAGCCAAGCGGCTTTGCCTTGCACAGCACAGAGCAGGTGAGGAAAGAGGTGGAACCACCATCCAGCACCTGCTCCTCAGTTGTAACCCCATCATAGAATCCCTTTGGTTGGAAAAGACCTTTCAGATCATCAAGTCCAACCGTTCCCCCAGCACTGCCAGAGCACCACTAACCCCTGTCTCTCAGCACCACATCTCCACGGCTTGGAAACCCCTCCAGGGATGGGGACTCCACCACTGCCCTGCCCAGCCTGGCACAGCCCTTCACAGCCCTTGCCGGGACAAAATTGTTCCTCATGTCCAACCTAAACCTCTCCTGGTGCAACTTGAGGCCGTTTCCTCTTGTCCTGTCACTTGTTCCTTGGGAGAAGAGCCTGACTCCTCCTGGCACCAACCTCCTTTCAGGGAGTTGTGGAGAGTGAGAAGGTCTCCCCTGAGCCTCCTTTTCTCCAGGCTCAACAACACCAGGGACAGCCTCCCCAGTGCCCAGTCCAGGGGGACAATCCCTGCCCTGGTCCTGCTGCCCACACTAGTGCTGATACAAGCCAATGCTGTTTGTCTTCTTGGCCACCTGGGCACACTCCTGTCCCCACCACCATCCCTAGACAAGCAGCAGTGAGTGTATCTGCAAGTGTGGAAGAGCTTTCCCACTTACCACATCTTCAACAGAGCTCTGGTCCTCCCGGAGGTGATCTTCAGCAAGGAGGGAGAGCACAAGCCCCTTGATGCAGTGAACGTACAAGCTCATCTTAACCGGATTGCACTGTGTGCCTGGCTCCACACCAGTCTGGGCTCCCAGACCGTCCATCTGAGGTGGCCAGCTGCTCTCCCTGCTCCTGGGAACATGCGTGTCCTCTGCTGGGTCCCTGGGCAGGCCCTCTTGAACCTCCACAGCTGGCAGATGACTCCTGCTCTGGAGCTCTGGTTGTATGGCAGAGGCTGGACAACCCAAACCCCGCATGTTGCCACCAGCTGCACCGCTGCTTTCTCCAGAGATGCTATTTTGGCTCAGAGTACCTTGCTCATCTCGTTCACTTGCCTTCCTTTTGCTCAACTCTTGGACAGGAGAGAAAATAGCTGGACTGCCACTGGCTGCATAACCTTGGAAACCGTGTTGCTCAACATCAGAGTCCACAAGGGATTTCCCCACGCTCTGACTCTCCTGCTCCCGGGCGTAAGGGTTTGGAAAGCAAAAGCCTTCCAGATATGTAGCTGCAGCAGTCTGGAGTGTGGAAGGGCTTGGCAGCTGCTCCGTGTCTCTCTCTGACGGGAAGGATGCTTTGGTACTGAGCTCTGAGCTTTTGCTGTCTGGGCTGCTCAGTTTTGCAGTTGGAGAATTCTTCATCCTGGCCTCCGCTTTGGGGAAGTCCTCCAAAGGGCTGGTGTTTGCAGGGCTGCCTGATGGCCCAGCATCTTCTGGGGCAGTTGGGCTTGGAGCTTGCTCAGGGGACTCCTGCACAGAGATATTGTTCAGGTCTCCTGTTGATTCTGAAGCTGCCTGTGGGCAGAGAGCGTTCTTCTCCTTCTCCTCTCCTCCAGGGCTTGCTGGGGACATGGATGACCTAGTGGGAGATGACAAGTTGATTAAACTACTGAGCAGGATCTGTCTGGAGTTATTACATACCTCATAACACTATCACCTCCCGGTAGCATCCAACAGCTGATCTATTCTGTGCTACAAAGAGCATCTACCTCAGGAAAGGATGGGCTAAGGTCTAACAGAGGTGACAAGCACGGGCCTCTTACGCTGCAGACTCCTGGGAATGTCCCTCCCCTGCTCACAAAGCAGCACCATGAGCCGAGAATCAGCACAACATTGCAGCTGGTCTTGGGAAACAGCTCTGCTTTAGGCTGCTCCACCAGAGATATGGACACCACGAATCCTGCCCAGCCTGAAAGACCTCGGGCAGCTCTGACAGCCAGGTGAGAGTCTGAGTTAGCGTCAGGGGAAACGGTGACAGTGGCTGGCGAGGACCCAGCGCCCCACGTCAGCTCCCTTGCTGCAAAAGCCTCGCCATGTGTCAGACTGATTTCCTACCTTGTCATCCACTCCACTGGAAAGTCTCGGAGCGCTGAGACTTCATCTTCCGTTAGGAATACGGGGATGACACGGACACCCTGCGGCAACGGGGAATCTGCAGGAGCAATGGAGGTCTGAGGATTAAATTAACACACCCTGGCACAAAGAACAGAACTCAGGACATCAGCCCAAAGGCTTCCGCGGGAGGAGAAGGCACGCTACCATCTGGGCTCACCACAAACTGACCACATCTGACTGGGCAGCATTTTCCCACCCTCCTCATACACTTAATGCCTGACACAGTTAACTTTTCCCTTAGCGTTTTCTGGGTTTTTGTTTTGCCTAACCATCCTGGCAGAACATCTATAAGCTGATGCTCAAATCCGATGACTGAAGGTTTGGACTGAAAGCATCAACCATCTGTTTCCAGGGCTCCGTCAGTGGCCAAGCAGGCACGCGGGTGAGTGGAATTAAAGCAGGCCTGTGGGGAATCCGCGGAACCGACAGCAAAACCCAAAAGAGCAAACTCCTTTGCTCAGCCAAAGGGAGGAACCAGCTCTGATTACACAACACCCACTGAGCAGCTGCAGCAGCACCCTCAGGGACAGAACTCCTGCATCCAGCAAGAGCTTTGACGCCAACCCCAGAGAACCAGCTCTCGCTGCGGAGGCTGCGGCTCCCGGAGGTTGCCCGTGTGCTGCCGCTGTGCGCTCGGCAACCAGCGCTCTGCAGCCGGATGCTCACCAGGCTCCCGCTGCTCCTCGCCTCCCAGCTCGCTCTGAAAGAAAAGCCAAGAATCAGCTCTGTGGCACCACTCACCACCAGTGTCACCAGGACAGCTCTTCCAGTCTCCTCAGCTCCCTGTGGCTACGGCAGACCCCAGCCCACCCCCTTCAGCAAAGGCTGTGGCTGCTCTTCCCTGCTGGGCGGGGATCTGTTCCTGAAGGAGCCCTCCAAGTCAAGGGGGCTTCCCAAGAACCAAGATACACCTGAAAGCAAGGACGAATGCCACAATTTGCCATCGCTGCCTGCTCAGGGCACAAAAGCTTGGTTCACCCAGCTGGGGGAAGAGCAGGGGCCTGCCTCATACCTGGATCTTGGTGGCTTTTTCTGAAGGTCCTGAAGCATGTAAGTAATTACTTTTGTCAGGGCTTAAGGCAACGGAAGCTGATCTATTTGTCACTTTCAGACACTGTGTTTGTGTATTTAGCACTGAATACCTAAACTTGTGTAAAAACCTAATCAAAACACCACATAGATGAGAGCTCATGAATTCAGTAACTTACAGACAAAAAAAAAAAAAAGCAAATTCCTAGTGCACAAGTCTGGAAACCTTATTTAATCATAACAAAAGCTTTTAGCATCAGCAGCAATATCTGTCCTTCCCAGCAGTGACACACACTAGACCCCACAGCGCATCCCTGCAGGCGGGTCCCCACGTGCAGGGGACATGTTCAGCCACATACCTGCCCTGGAGACTCATCCCCTTGGAGGAGAACTTTGGCAGTGAGAGCAGGCGGCAGCTGGGTGCTCACAATCCTGAAAGGACAGACCAAAGCCATCCATGAGCAGAGTGTCACCTCCTGAAGCTCAGCCCCAGGCTCCCATCACCCCGTGCACTGGGATGGGCAGGGCCAGCAGCAACGCTCACCCCACACTGTCACTTGTACTCCGAGCAACACTGACGGTGCTGCAGGGCCCCGTTTCTCAGCTGGGCCACCCACTGAAACTCTCCGCAGGGG
>VZZY01008853.1:535670-547561 GCA_013400335.1 Eurystomus gularis | reverse complement strand
CGACCTGCCCTGCTGCCGGCTGGGCCCCCGCGGTAACGGGAACCGGTGCAGGAGGGGAAGCACGGGGCAGAGGGGAAGGTGCCGTCCGGCCCCCGCGGTAACGGGCACGGCTGGTGAACGTGCAGGAGGGGAAGCACGGCGTTGAGGGCCCGGCCACGCTGTTCTACATGGTGCACTGCGGGAAAGCCCTGTACAACAACCTGCTCTGGAGGAACTGGTCCGCGGAGGCTCTCTCCACGATGGTCATCATCGGGAACAGCTTCAAAGGCATCGAGGAACGGTCTGTGCAGCCCCCCCGGGACGGGGCCTGGGGCCACCACCCGCCTGCTCCTCCCCGGGCTTCCTTTTCCTTTTTTGCATTGCTTCAGACAACAATTTTGCACGTTTTCTACTTGCTGTCGCCAGCCACCTCCCATCCCACACACCTGCTCAGAAAAGTTGTCTAGAGACACAGGGGTGTTGTGTCTGATGCTGGTTATCTCGTGTTCCTCCAGGTTATTGCCCAGAATATTGAAGAGAGATTATTCTTACATAGCAAAGGTACGAGACACTCGCTTTTTAACATTGTTTTGAGTTGCTAACGCACCTTTTAAAGGGAAAGGAAATCAGCTGCAGAGGGAGGTTATTTTTAAAACCCGTTTTCCTGTCCTCTGCAATATAAAAATGAGTCACTTCAGGATCATTCTGCATCGTCTACAGAACGTGCTGCACACTGGAGTTGAGGTTAACCTAACACTGTCCTCATCTACCCTGACTGTCAGCGTTGCAGGAAAACTTTTCTGCGTTGTCCATAACTTTTTCTCCGCGTGCTCTTTAGGTCCTGCAGGGGACAGAGGAAGTGGCGCTCCCAGCCCACCCTCGGTACCTGGACACCTTCAACGACACCTCCGTCCACTGGTTTCCACTGCAAAAACTGCAGGAGCTCTCCCCAGAGGTCTGGGACTGTGTGGAGGAGCCGACATACCAAGACTGCGATGATCTGGAGATCATCAGGAAGGAGGACAGAGCCGATGGGCGCAGCCTGGCTGCCACCGAGTCCTGAGCCCTCTTCTAGGGGGGCCTCGGGGCTGCCCCTCTTCCCAGGGCAGCTCCCGCGCAGCCGAGGTGAAGCTCGAGCACTGACGGTGTCATCGTGCTCTGTCACTGTGGCAGTACCCGAACACTGGGACATTTTTGTACCTTTATTTAATAAACGGTAAATCTGTGATTTGACTTAACTGCAGCCAACAAACGGAACCAAATCCTCCCGTTTCAGCCAGCCGTGCCGCACAACGGCCGCTCTTCCGATCCCCTTCCATGAATGAGTCTGAGCCTTAGTGTGTTCCGTGCACACTGTGAAGCATCAGGAGGGGCATGTTACCTGCAAGGCCTTTGTACTTGAAGATATTGGTGTCTAGTTCCAAACTAAGGCCTATAAAAGCTTCCTCACAGGACGGGCCTTCAGCTGCTGTTCTTCTGTGGCGAATCAGGTCATTTCCCTCGAGGAAAAAAACCTCAGTTCCCTCCTCACCTGTGCCCTGAACAGCACATTTTGTGAACTTGCTGGACGAAATTCCCCCTGTTCCAGGTCCACAGTGACTGGTGGCCCATGGGCTGAGGGAGCCACCAGAACACCCCAAGAGAGGTGAGACAAGTAGAGAGGAGCCTGCTGCATGAGGGGTGTTGTCAGGACAGTAATTCTCACTTACTGCAGGCAAGGAGAAGCTGTGACATCTCTTGTCACTGGAGACCTTCAGGACTCTGCTAGAGCAGCCCTTACTGAGCTGCTGCTGCAGCAGAGAAATCACCTCCTGTGGTCCCTTCTAACCTCCTGCTGAACCTCCACCACAGGTGGCAGTTACAGAGAATCACAGAATCCCTTTGGTTGGAAGAGACCTTTCAGATCATTGAGTCCAACCGTTCCCCCAGCACTGCCAGGGCACCACTAACCCCTGGCCCTCAGCACCACATCTCCACGGCTTGGAGACCCTTCCAGGGATGGGGACTCCACCACTGCCCTGCCCAGCCTGGCACAGCCCTTCACAGCCCTTCCCACCAAGAAATTGTTCCTCATGGCCAACCTCAACCTCCCCTGGTGCAACTTGAGGTGGTTCCCTCTTGTCCTGTCACTTGTTCCTTGGGAGAAGAGCCCGACCCCACCTGGCTCCAACCTCCTGTCAGGGAGTTGTGGAGAGCCAGAAGGTCTCCCCTGAGCCTCCTTTTCTCCAGGCTCAACACCCCCAGGTCCCTCAGCTGCTCCTCACCACAATCCTGCTCTAGACTCTTCCCCAGCTCCGCTGCCCTTCTCTGGACACACTCCAGCCCCTCAATGTCCTTCTTGGAGTGAGGGGCCCAAAACTGACCCCCGGGTCCAAGGGGCAGCCTCCCCAGTGCCCAGTCCAGTGGGACAATCCTTGTCCTCGTCCTGCTGCCGATACAAGTGTCGGAACCACTTGTTCCTCCCTTAGCATGGACTTCCACATGTCATTTCACCTCCTGACACTGCCTCAACAGCTCTTCTACGAAAGAAAATCCCAGTATACAGCTACAGTTCCACTCTATTTACAAATCTATTTACAAATCCGTAACTTCTTTATTCTAACTCACACTAAAAAAAATCGTCGAGATGGTCGCAGTCCAAAGCGGGGGCCTCACTTCGCCATGTCGATCAGGCTCTGCAGCGAGGTCGGCACCCAAGTCTTTTCTCCTTGCACAAACACGACGCCTCTGTCGATGTAAATGACAATCCGCCCAAAGGTGTAGAGCTGCTTCCCTTCGTGCCGCTTCCCGATCACAGGCATGAACACGATGTTGTGCTCCTCCGCTTTTGTCTGAATTAGGTCCTTGAAGTTCATGGGCACGGAGCTGGCGGCCACGCCGATGCCGCGCTGGGCCATGTTCTCGGCCTCGCGCCGCTCCTGCATGGCTTCGTACTGGAAGTCCTTCCTCCGCTCGGTGTGCGTGAGGTAGGCGATGTTCTCTCGAGCGCCAGGCTGCATGTACCCGCCTGTGGGGAGAGACAAAGCATGTGAAAACAAGGTCCCTGTCCATTCCTGGAGCAAGGCCTCTGGGTGAAGTCCAGCCCAGGACACAAATCCACCAATAATGCTCCAATTCCTCCTTTACACACTGCGATTCGCTCGATCTTCTACCGTTATTGCCAACGCAACAGAGCCGCACCGGCTGGATTAGAGCACTGCAGCAGAAGCAGCAGGATTTGATGTGATCCCACGCTGTGCTCCGCTGGCAAGGGGAAAATGCAAACAGAAAAAACCACAGCAACAGAAAACCCACTCCTCCAAGCAAAAACCCGGCCTGAAGTCTCCCATGTCACTGTCTGTAACCCAGCGGGGACAGCAGCACTTCCACTCCCAGCCCCGGCTCGCTCTGGGCCTGCGAGACCATCACGCCAGACATTCCCAAGAGGTGAATTACAATTTGAGCAATGCTTGCCTGGGGTTCTATCATTTTACCACAGAAATAAACATAATGCTTAAAACGGGCCTCAAGAAACACTCCCTATTTCTGGAGCAGATTCTCCATCACACTGTACAACAGGAACGCAGGACGGGAGTTCTTGGGGGGCAGGTGCTGCTCCCTCAGGCACAGCCTCCTCTTTTACACAGTTCAATCCCCAGCAAACTCCCAACAACCTCTCCCAAGTCACTGGGAGTCACGCAGGAGGGAAGGGCCGTGCTCTAGAGCTAAGGAGAAGAACCAGTTTCTCACCATAATGAAAAAAAAAACCAATAAGCTGTAGCATTGGAAATCAGTGTCTTTAAACAATGGTCTCTCAGTCATAAAACACACCATAACCAGGCAGGGCTGGAAGAATCAGCCGCTAATCGGGCAGGCAGCCGGTCACCAAATGCCTGTTTCTGCTTCAGCGGAGCACAGAATTATTAAGCAGCAGCTTAAGCACCTTATTAGAATAGCACCTTACATACAAATAACACCTTATTAAACAGCACAGGTGTTATTTATGGACACAGCAAGAAAAACACACTCAGAATTCCCCGCCTGCGGAAGCTGCTGCGACACCGAGCAGCAGGGACATGCACAGAGCTCACGAGAAGCGAGCGCTGCTGCGCTGCCGTCACAGCACGCGGAGCCATCGCCACAAGCCACCTACCAACGCTGGACGAGACAGCCCGGTTCATGATATCGAGAGCTTCGTTAAACTTGTCTTTGATGGAGGGATGGGCTAAGACTTGGTCTGAGAACATGGACTTCCAACCCAGGTACCACTTTGTAATCTCTTCGTAATTGGGGCTGTTACTAAGCCAAGAGCACAGCACCTGCAAAACAGCACCAGAGAGCAAATGCAGGATGGAAACGTTCATGGAGGGGAGTCCTCATTACCAATTAACTTGTTTATTACTGAGCTTTCACTAACAGAAAGGACTGTGACAGTCGTAGGACACACGCTGACGTGCGTGGAGCCATAAGCAGAATTCATCCCCCTTGGTATTTAAACCATTTCAGCTCCAGGGCAGTAATTTTGAGGCAGGAGTCACTAAAACCCTTCACAACAAATCAAGCCTGTTCACTCAGCCTTGATCGTTTCTCACCTGCAGCCACTTGGGGAAGAAGTGTTTCTCCAGCAGCCCGACCAGACTGGAGACAGAAATCATCCCCTCCCAGTCAATCACCCAGTAGAAGGCATCCATGTGCTGCTGGTGAGGGTTTATGATGAGTTCGTTCAGACACATCCCTGGGAAAAGGGGGAGAACAGTTAGGAAGGACCCCGACTCATTGTTTTATCAACTTGCTTCACCAACAACGCTCATGATTTGAGGAGCGCCCGTACCAGAGATTACCCTAAGGGAAACCTGGGGTCTTTGGACAGTTTGTCTGGTCCCCGCCACCAAAACAGCACACTTCCATTTCCAGCCAGCACTCAGAAAATGAAACAGTGTTCCACTGTTTTGTGACAGTTTTGAGGGTTTTAGTCAGTTTGCGTGGCTGAATGTGGATTACAGAATCCTGTGGTGAAGGCATTAGCATTGGCCGAAAAAACCAGGAGTGACAGAGAGACACGTTATAGCTTGGCACTGTCTGACAGCTGCCAGATACTCGTCAGGTGAGGAACAGGGGAGCATTCAGAAGAATAAGACAGAAAATACTACTACTGCTATTAATAATCACCAAAGTACTTTCCTCATAACATCTAAAATGTCTCCCTCTGAAAAAAATCCACCATAGTTGTAACAGAAAAGATGCAACTCGGTCTGAGCTTACTACTAATATTTTTTGAAGTGACTCTGGCAGCCACGTTAACCTGGGTCTTTTCAGCGGATTCCAAAAATCCAGCGCTGTTTGGCTTGTCTCACCTAGTTTAGGCACGATGTTTTTGACCATGAAAGCCTCCCAGGAGCCAGGCGTGAACACCTCTTTCCAGGGCTGAAGGATCAGTTTGGCGGAGGAGTCGCTGGGATGCCACTTCTGCAGCGCGTTGGCCAGCTTGTTCCGGATGGGAGAATACAGCGGCTCCAACCGGGCCTGCATCAGGGGCAGCCAGGGGTGGATCCAGGAGTGGATTGGGACCGTGTCTGTCAGAGGATTCCAGCTTTCAACCTCCAGGTGAACCAGAGAAAAGAGTAAAATAAATCCATCCATTAGCAGGAAGCCCTGACAGATGGGAAACCAGCCCTAATGCAGCCCCTGAACTCCTAAAGCACAAAATCATTTTTGTAGGAAGAGACCTTGAAGATCATCAAGTCCGACCATTGACCCCTGGCCCTCAGCACCACATCTCCACGGCTTGGAAACCCCTCCAGAGATGGGGACTCCACCACTGCCCTGGCACAGCCCTTCACAACCCTCGCTAGCAAGAAATTGTTCCTTGTATCCAACTTAAACCTTCCCTGACACAACTTGAGGCTGTTTCCTCTTGTCCTGTTGCTCGTTCCTTGGGAGAAGAGCCCAACCCCACCTGGCTCCAACCTCCTTTCAGGGAGTTGTGGAGAGCCAAAAAGTCTCTCCCCTGAGCCTCCTTTTCTCCAGGCTCAACACCCCCAGGTCCCTCAGCTGCTCCTCACCACACTTGTGCTCTAGACCCTTCCCCAGCTTCGCTGCCCTTCTCTGGACACGCTCCAGCCCCAAGTGTGAGTGAGGGGCCCATAACCAAGCCCAGGATTTGAGGTGTGGCCTCCCCAGTGCCCAGTCCAGGGAAACGATCCCTGCCCTGGCCCTGCTGCCCACAGCAGTGCTGACACAAGCCAGAATGCTGGTGGCCTTCTTGGCCACCTGGACACATTGCTGGATGTGTTGGCAGAGGCAGCAAACCCGCACTTTGGAAGTCCTAGTAGACTGAAATTCAAATACTGGTTCAGAGTACGGCTTCATTCTCACTCAGCCCTCTCATCTTACCTCTTTCTGTAGCTTGGGGAAGATGAGCTGATCCAGAATGTTTTCCAGTATCCAGACAGGAACAACATTTACCCAGCTATCCAAGAAATCCACCATCGAGCCACAGTTCCTTGGCTGCCACTGCGCCACTATGTTTCTGACATAGGGCATCCAGATTTCCCACATCAATCTGGAAAAAAAATATAAATAAAGCAAAGTTCAGCTTAAAGCTTTAGCTCTAGGCGTGGTCTGAGCTAGAAGTGAACGGATTCTGTTCAGGGATTTTACTGCTCAGCTCAGGCTCTCCTCAGTAACCGCCCCATGTTGGGAAGCAGTAAGAGGTGGCACTTGTGGGGAAGAGCAGCCAGGACAGGGGACCCCAAAGCTTTTCTTCAGTGGCCAGCATCCAAGGAGAACACTGTCCATTCTGCCTTTGAGCCTGATCTGTGTGTTCCTGAAACCAGTTCCAGAACCCAGCTCCTGAACCCTTGTCCCATCTGCCATGGAGCCCAGTCTGGGACTTCCCCAGTGCCTGCCCCACAGCACCAGTGGTGATGGTGACATTGCTGCCATCGAGGGGTTGGGTTTGATGCTGGTTTTGTATATATTTGTATATATTCTATTTCATCGTTATCAATTTTAATTAAAGCTGTTTAGTTTTCTTTTCCAACCCATAACTCTCTCTCCCCTATTCCTTTTCTCTTCCCCTTTGGGAGGGGAGAAGGGTTAATAAAGAGCATCCGTCATTTGTCCAGTGGCCAGGCCAGCCCCAACCCTGGAGACCAGCCCCAAGTAGACCAAATGGTAACTTATTTAAAAGCTGCTTTAAAAATCCATCTGTCAGCTACGTAAACAGACACAGGATCACCTGGAAAGCACGCTTGTCTCTGTTCTTTTCCACCCCCAAGGAAGCAGCACTGGAAGACGCTGCACAAAGTACAACTCCTTACCTGTGAAAAGCATCTGTTGACAGGTCCTGCCCGCCGTGCGATAAGAGCTGATCGTTCTCCAAAAGGCTCTTCCACTTGGCTATGATCTCTGTGCCGTACGTGCAGTCCTGGAAACGACACAGCACGAGCAGCCTTTAGCCCTTGCCATTAATCCCCACGGCTCTCTACAAAGAGCAGGCTGACGCTTTGCTCGGCTACAGCTTTCGCATCCACCCCAAAAGGGAGCTGGGAGCTCGCAGCCGTGGTTAGTAAAGCCCCACAAGAGGGGAAAAAACCCCCCACTTTATGGATTTAACATACTTCCAGGGGAACTGGGATAGTCTAGTCTGACCTTTTTCAGGTGTACAGAGAGAATTCAGACTCTCGCCTATCACGGCCAACGTGGCACTAAGAACACCCAGCGTGTATCTGACAACCTCACAGACAGGCCTCTCCTGCTCTTGCTAAAAAATAAGAACTAGAAATTTAGCTTCCATTTACTTTTTCTTCCCAACACCCACAGAAGGGATTGATTTTAATCTTACAAGCTCCCAGATGGTCAGCTGCTCTGCAGAACCTTCAGTCAAAGGAAACGCTGGGAGTGGGTGCAGAGTGGGGCTGGGTTTGGTTTTCCTTCTCTCCAGATTTGTCAGGAATTTGGGACAAGGAGTCAAGGGGAAGCAAAGACACTAAAGACTATTTAAGCCATCAGGTAAGAACCACAGATAAATCCAGCTGATGCACACCTTGAGGGGATCCCAGTTCTTGAAGTAATCTTTCATGAGAGGATAGACAATGGCCACGGCCAGGTCCACCCGGTCAGACATGCGGTACTCCTCGTAGTACTTGTCTTGGAGCGTCTCAAAAATCTTTGCACACTCATCCAAGGTTAAGGGGTTTTCACAGCTGGGCTGCATCCGCCTCTCGCACTCCTCCACCATCTCCAGCACCTTGCTGAGGTTGCTAATTGCCTTCTCCTCATGCGAGAGGACTTCAGACATCTTCTCAATCTCGTGGCTCAGGTTGATCACCATGTCTCTCTCGTACTGCAGCTGCCGGTCGTTCTGGATGATCTCCTGCTCCGTGATGTCAATGAGGAGCTGCAGGTTATGCTCCAGCTCGGGCAAGGCAAAGCCCTGTGGCTTAGAGTCCTTGCCCAGCGGCTGCTGAGGGCTGTCATCAGGAATGTTGTGCTTGTGGCTGATCTGACTGTAGCTGTAATAAACCTTTTGTTCCCGGCCCGTCATGTCTATGACCTTCCAACAAACAAGAACAAACACGTCTCAAAGAGAAAAGAAATGTATCTCGTGTTTAAAAGAGGAGGAAATCCCTGAATCCAAACAGAAAACTGGAGATTTTCAAGTACTGTAATCCCTCCAGCGGCCTACGAACACAGGCTTCTGTTGGGGATTCCCTCCAAAAAGGGACATTCCAGACACCAAGAGCTGGAATGAGTAAGAAACAATCTGGAATCAGAGCTGGAGGAGTCTCCTCTACTGATCTCAGTTTTAGCACTTTGCCGAGTAATGCTACAAGCGGTGATGATGTGTGGAAGTTCATTATTGCATGGAATATACTTTTCTTTTTAAAGACTCAATAAAATTATTCATCTAAAATTAACAAGTGCAGAGAATACAAATCCCTTCCTGTCCCTTTTAGAAGACTGTTCACACTACGTGTTTAGCTGCCCGATGCCAACAGGGACAACTGTGCTTTCAGAAGTGGATGAGTGTTTGATCTGTGACAAATGCGAAACAACTAAACTTAATTTGCAATTATAAAAAACAAACCATAACAACCCTCCAAATTTAAGCTATTTTGCACTTTTTTGAGGCTAAAGAACTTGTCTAAAAACAAATCAAGTGTCTGAGGTGACACAGCAGCTATGACCCGACCCGTGATGTTCACGAGGCTGCAGACAGACCGTTCTTAGAACTGCCTCCTGTGAGGGCTCTCGATGGCTGAAACCACTCACAATACCAAAGTGGACAAACGGTGTTTCCAGAGATGCCACCTCCCACGTTACCAACCTTACCTTGACCTGAGCCAGCTCCTTCTGAGGGGCTGAAAGCTGCTTGCTGATCCTGCCCTTGGCTTTCAGTTCTTCTACTGTTTTATAGCTGTATTTGGGCTTTTTCTTGCCTCCATTAGGATCCTTCCGCCACTGACTGAGCTCTTTTTGAAATTCCTAAATAAAAACAAAGAGAAGGTGTGGTTGCTGCTCTTGGTCACACCCCAGATTCACCTCTATTTTCTACAGGGAAATAATGACCAGACAAATGAAGAATCCTTTGCAGCAAAACAACGGGGAAAGCAGAAAGCTCCGTGACAATCTGGCTTGGGTGCTGTGCTCCAGCCAACCACGTGATTCACGATGCTAGCCGTGCCTTTCTGATTAATTCACTTTAATTTAAACAAAAGACAGGGACTATTTAGCTGGGGGGACTCTGAAGGTGGAGTCCTAGCCAGAATACTGGAATAAAGTGAGCCAGACAGGACAAAGAGCATCACAGTGACAAGAAGAATGCATCTAAACAAAATTCTTGTGCTGTCTTTAGCTTCTTATCCCAAACGAGCCCAAAGAGTTTTCTCTGACAGAGAAGCTGATCCCAGAACTGAATGTTGTACGAGGAAACAAATATACCAAGAATCATGCAAATACCTCCTCGGCTTCTTCCTCCGAGTCCACCACAGGGAAGTCCTGCAAAGACTGGCTGGTTCTTTCTGAGCCATAAGCCCCCACAGCTCCTTTGCCTTTCCTCTGCTTGGCTTCGATCGGATTGATGATACCTGAGAAGACGTCGTTAGATCAGAGCCGTTTACTTACGGAGAGAGAACAGCGAGTGCTTCTCCTACAGTACCCCAAGCTATCAACCAGCACAAACACCCAGCCTGATTTATGCCTCTATCACAACGGTCTCTTCTACCACTTAGTGGCTATAAAATCACTTAAATCCAGCGCACACCAAAACCCCCAAAGCTGAGTATTATTCACCTTTGCATTTTGCTGGTTTTTTATTCTGTCACATAAAACAACACCTTTTCTGTGAGCTGACGACCTTTGGAATTTATCTCCCTTTTTTCTTAGTCTTTTTCTCTCGCGTAATAACAAAAGCATAAAACTGGCCTATTTTAAGTTGAACACAACTGAATCTTTTAGTGAGGACCCAGACACAAGAAAACAAGAATGATGTTGTAGATCACTTGGAGACAGCAGCTCTTTTAAGAGCCCAATCACTTCTCCCAGTCACTAGTTAACAATAAACAACCAGACACAATCACAGTACCTTGAGCATTCTTCCCGAGACCTCTTCCGGGGACGTAACCCATCTTCTGGAGAAGTTTCTGCCCAATTCCCTTGGTGTGTCTCTCCCAGCTGCCAAAATCCACGAAAGATTTTGCTCCCCCTACAAAGCCTTTCTGACTAGGCTTGAAATTACCACCCTGTTAAAACAAAGAAACAAACAAACAAACAAAAACAAACCCCACAGGACCTTAAGGCATCATAACAACCAAGCTCTGTGTCATTTCACTCAAAAGGAAGGTTCTCCCCAGCAGGGATTCGGTCGACCCCACACTGCACAACTCACTACATCATGTCTTGTACATCCACAAAAGCTGACCGACATCTAAGGAGCTTCCTAAAATTCTTTAGCTGCAGAAGGAAAATTCCTGACAAGCTCAGACCGACAACCCCACAGTTATTAGGCTCTACCAATGACTTTAGCTGAAGCTGCTACCTCATTTTTCTGTGTTTGGTAACTGAAAATAAGAGTTTGATTTTTAATCTGTAACATGCCTACACTTGTCACACGGTTCTGTGAGATTAAAAAAATAAAGTCTTTGAAAGGCAGCAAACCACAGGCATTCTTTTATTTTAACCTCAAATTGACCAAAGGGAACATTAAGGAAGATAGAAGGGCCCCAAAGGACTCATGATCCCAGTGACACCTCAGAACAGCTACAAAGGACAGAGAAACCACCTCCCTTAACCGCACATCATCATGGCTGCTTCTCTGGTTTTAATTATTTCTCCCTTTCTTTAGCGTTCTATTCCTGCCTCAGCACCTTTGACTACAGCCTAAATTTCAAAAATACATCACGAAGATCTGGAAAATTCCTGGTTAACTCACTGTTTTTAACTTCTTTGGCACAAACTCTTTAGGGATTTCCTCCTGCTTAACGGGCTTTTCATCTTCATCGGAGTCATCTTCTGAAAAATCCTCAGCCGCTGACTTTTTCAGCCCGGCGCTGATGAAGTTCACAGGGGCCGAGTAATCCCTGGAACTACACCCAAACGAGACCCGTGAGGGATTCTGTCCCAGTGGACCAATGCGCACTCTTGCAGAAGCCCGAGGACTACTGTGCCTTGGGACACCCCCTCTTAAAATTAAACGCTAAAAACGGACGGTCGGTTTAACGTTGCCTTTGCCAAGAAATAACCGTTCTTTCCCCGTGGGAAGCAGGGCCACGTCCCCGCAGGCAGCCCCAGTCCCAGCCTAGGCTCTTCAGGAAGGCCTTTACAGCCCGGAAACCTCCGCGATCCGGGGCGGCCACTCGCGCCCTGCCCGCACCCCCCCCACCGGGGCACAACCGGGCGCCGCCAGACGCGCGGCCCGGGCCGAGAGGGGC
>VZZY01008853.1:517460-535432 GCA_013400335.1 Eurystomus gularis | reverse complement strand
CGGGGCGGAGCCGCCTCTGGGGTTTGGCGGCCCGAGGCCTGCGGGAGGGAGCCGAGGCCGGGGAGCAGCAAAGAGCGAGGACGGAGGGCGCGCAGAGCCGGGGCTATTAAACCAACACTTTAATGGTGTGCGACAAGGGGAGGAGGCGGGGTGGGCTCATATATTAACTCTGCAATAGCCTCTGTAAGTCACGGTGAGGGGGGTCTGGGGGGTCACTCGCACCACGAAGGCTCCACGGGCCAGGACGCCCACGGCGCCACGACACGCGACTCAACGAGTCCTCGAAACGCGACTTAACGAGTCCTCCGGCCACGGCGTACAAAATCAGCTCCCGCCGCCCAGGACGGGTTCCCACAGATGCTGTCCCCACGGAGAAAGGCGGGCGACGGGTTCGGGCGGGGATCCAACGGGGATCCGGCACGTGAAAACGTTTGGCCTTTGCAAATAAATGCAAATACATTCCTCGTACAGCAGTCGTTTTGGCAATAGTATGAGCAAGCAATATGCTTGGATAACCGATTTCCACGGGTGCCGTTGCAAACTCTTCTTTGTTGGGCAACAAAAGGGCCATTTGCAGCATTCTGGAAGAGAGAAACGCACGGACTCAGGAGCCGGAGCTGAGTCCGGCACCGCAGGTGCACGACTAATGGTTTTAAAGCATCCATGAATCAACAAAGGGTCAGAAAGTGAGTGTCCCAGCTCTGGGATGGCGAGCACACAACTTCTATTCTCACTCAAATGCTTCTCGTATTTTTTTTTTAAGCACCATGTACTGCTTTTACATAGAAAACAGGTTTTAAAGGGTCATTAGTAAATTAGAAAATGACCCTTAGGAAAAAACCTGACATTTTACATGTTGGCATAGCGGTCAGCTGGAAAGAGAGACAGAGAAACATCCAGCATCTCAACACTTGTACCCGCAGCAGAAACCCAGGGCAGCAGTTTTGTTTTCCCAAACCAACAGCAGATGCAGCTGCTTTGTCTTCCCTTCCACAGGTCCACAGCACATCCGGGAAGGCAGCTGGGGAGCAGCTCAGCTCATCCACACATTTCCACATCCCGCTTCTGTGCTCCCCATGGGGACAGTCAGTGATAACTCTCCTAACGGGCTGATTTTTTATTTTGCCGAAATAAGCCTGTTTCCAGAGCTCAGAAAAAGAATTTCTGACAAATTGTCTCACAGAACAGTATTGTTCTGAAAACCTAAAGCAACTGTGAAGGGGATCACTCACGTAATGAGCGTGCCTGGAACAGCCTGGCTAATCCAGGCACGAGGAATTACCCCTGGAGCAGAGCGTGAGGATTTGCCTGAGCCCCAAAACAAAGTACGAGGTCTTACCTGGAAATCATTAATTTTCTTAGTGAGAAGATGATGTGTTCTGAGTCACCTGGAATAACCCAGAAACAGAAGGGTCAGCCTTAAGCCACCATCCGCTACTCAAAACATTCCCACCGTGTTCCCAGCAGCAAGAGAAAATACTGAGGACACCGAGAGCAGCACAAGAGACACAGAGAACCCGCAGCCACGAGACTGCAGCTCTCACTCTGCTGCCGTTCACACAGCACGAGCCACCCTGGGCAGCCGCCCAGGAATGGCCAACAGTGAGAGCCACCACATGTCCTTCACCCGCAGCCCTGCCAGCCGGGACTGGGCTCTGCATCCCCTCGCCTGACGCTGCTGGTGCAGCTCAACCCTCCTGCCTTCTTTAGAGCCCACATGTTGAGCAGCTAGAACCTGGCACCTTTGACTGAAACATCAACGGCCTTTCAGTACTTAAAGGGACCTGTCAGAAAGATGGGGACAGACTTTTGAGCAGGACAAGGGGTGATGGTTTAAACTAAAAGAGGGAGATTTAAACTAGAGAGAAGGAAGGAATGTTTGATGCTGAGAGTGGTGAGAGCCTGGCGCAGGTTGCCCAGAGAGGTGGTCGCTGCCCCATCCCTGGCACCACTGCAGGTGAGGTTGGCCGGGGCTCTGAGCAACCTGCTCTCATTGCAGATGTCCCTGCTCCCTGCAGGGGGGTTGGACTGGATGAGCTTGAAAGGTCCCTTCCCACCCAAACCAGTCTGTGATTCTGTGATTCTACCTCCTGCACCTCCACACACTGCAGGTAGCGCTTTCTGGAGAGTCAGGGAGTTTCTCTCCAGTCTGTGCAGTGGATGTTGGACTGCTCTGCATCACAAAAGATTACTAGGTTATTAATTGTTTTGAAGCACTGCTCTTCAGGGAGGGAGCCCCGTGGTGTGTTTTTGACACCTGGACACAACCACACAAGTACAGGAACTAGACAATCTATCTGTAACCCGTAAATCAGACGACAAGCCGCCCTTCCCTACAGCAGCCAAGAGCCACGGCAATGAAAACTTGAGGAGTTTTGGAACAGAGAGCAAAGCAGAAAGCATCCTAAAGTCAGAGAATGAAGAGCACAAGTTTCTGAAGAGTGAACACAAAACTCCACAGCACGAAACCATGAACATGAGCAACCAGGAAGGAGGTGGCTGATGAAGGAGCAGGGTCTGAGGAGCACAATACACGGGACACCAACAGCGATGGTCTGGAGGGTGGGAGCGGCACAGAGCAGGAAGGCCAGGTCCCCAGGGACTGGGGACATCTGCTGCTGCTGGCTGCCCAGCCTGCAAGTGCCCATAAGAGGGAGCAAGGGACCAGGCACCCAGGATTCACCAGACAGGGCAAAGCCCTCCAAGGGACACCAGACTCTTACCTGCAGATGACCTTTCAAGTTGGCTGGCGTCTTATAATCCCCCTTTAAAACCTATGGAAAAGAGAAAACACGAGTGACCCTTCTGGGGTAGTGGCTCTATGAACATCAGCAAGTCCACCTCAGTGATCGTGTCCTATGTCCCAGTAGAACTGAACCAGATGACGGGCATTTATTCTACATCGTGGTGCTATCTTGGGGTAAAAGCAGGAGGTTTCCTTCTTCCTGACTAAGCAAAGCCAGGGAGCAGCATCCTGCTGGGGCAGGGAACTCTCACAAGCAATTCTCTGGTTCCGCCCTTAGCCTGAGAGGGGACAGTACTTCGGTATTTACCATTGTGCCCGTTCTCCAGGTTCATCCCAAGCAGTACTGAAAGGTCCACATCAGAGACCCAGAGTCCCTAACCCTGCCCAGGGCAGATGTTCACCTGAATCACCAGTGTCCTGGAATAGCTCTCCGCAAGCACAGGGAGCACGGAGGAGCTGTGAGGGAACAGAGCACTCAGAGCACAGACCTGCTCCAGGGAAGCTCTTCCAACCTCCCTGTGCTTGCTGCTACTTTGCTTTTTTGTTCAGTGGTGCTAACGGTTGGACTCGATCTGAAAGTCTCTTCCAACCAAAAATTATTCTGTGATTCTCTGGTTCTATGAAGCACGAGAAACTCTCTCTGCTTTGAACTGCTGTCTGTGGCTCTGCAGCTTCTTCCTCCCAGTTCTGCTCCAGGGATATGAGTCAATACTCTAAAAAAAAAAAAATCTTCTGGTTTTGCCCAAATACATTACGAGCCTCCGCTCGCATTCCCTGTGGGGCTGCGGGAGTGGCTGGTGAGCAACCCCCGGACACAGCCCAGTCTGCGCGTCCTCTTGGGGCCAGACCGGCCTGTCTAGAGCGTACAGCTGAGCACCGAGATAGCGTCAGCACCAGCAGCAGCTCCCGGCCCGGGCTCAGAGCCGGGCTGGGTCGGGGCGGGACAGGCCAGTATCTGCCCCAGCAGAAGCAGCGAACGCCACCTCAGCCTGAGCCACGCCAGGCTCCATCTACCACACACAGCTCTTTGGGAATGACCTCGGCGTAACCGCGCAGCCGTCATTCCCGGTCTCCCCAAAGCAGCTGAGAGGGGTCGGTTTCTCCCCTGCTCTTCTCCGGCTCCGCAGTCCCTTCTGCTGCCGAGGGCTCTGGGTGCAGACCCACGGCCCCGCGCCAACGCTCCCGCCCGCCCGCGGCACTCACTCTGTGCGTGTTGTTGACAACTAAGGGGTCGGGGTGGCCGTAGTTGGGGGGGTTGGCGTAGGGGTCGTAGCCGAGCCTGGCGAGCATCGGTGCGATGTGGGCCATGTCCTGCAGCACATCCCCCGGGATGTGCCCGATCCATTTAGATAACGCCTCCATGTTCACCGGCTTGATAACCTGGTCTGTTGATCTTTCTATCCTGGGGAAAAATAATAAAAAGAGAAAACAAGACGCTAAAGTTGGATTTTGCACGCAGGCTGGGTTCACTGCCACCTCAGCATTCCCTTTCCAATGCCCAAGAGCACCAAGGCTCAGCACCCACCAGGTCCTCCTGGGGCAGAGGCACCGCAGGGCAGCCCTGGGCAGCCCCTTCCCACTCACAGCCTGCTCTGGGGCAGCGGACCCGGGCAGGGGTTTGTTCCCACAGCCCCAGGGGTTGGGCCCCCCCCGTACAGGCGGATCCATCCCCTTTACAAAGGCCTGTAGCAATAGGATGAAGGGTAATGGTTTGAAACTGGAAGAGGGTAGATTTAGATTGGAAATTTGGACAAAATTCTTCAACTCTGAGGATGGTGAGACACCGGCACAGGTTGCCCAGGGAAGCTGTGGATGCTCCATCCCTGGAGGTGTTCAAGGCCAGGTTGGACGGGGCCTTGAGCAACCTGCTCTAGTGGGAGGTGTCCCTGCCCATGGAAGGGGGTTGGAATGGATGATCTTTGAGGTCCCTTCCAACCCAAACCATTTCATGATCCTGCACTGGTGTCGGGGTGTTGCCAGGACACCTCCGCTTACTACAGGAAAATAATGGAAGATGTGTGGTCTGGAGCACAGTTACACTGCACAACCCCAGTGAAAATCCCCAAACTTCTCTGTTTTAGCAGCCTCGGCAGAATTTACTCTGAGCACATAGTGCTGAAAGCCCTGGAGAAATCACCACTCCAGGCAGCAAAGGTGTCAGCATCTCTCTACCCTGGGACGTGCTCCCCTCTGGCCACGCTCCCTGCCCTGCGAGCCCCCCAAGGAGCGAGCCCCTCAGGTACAGCCCCCCCGCTGCACCCTGTGCTCAGCAGGACGCTGGCCCAGGGCGAGCACAGGCGACGTGATGAGCCCGCACTGGGACTGTGGTCCTGAGCCTCATGAGAGCGTCCCAGTTACCGGCTGCTGAGGCACAGGCGACGCCGAACAGCCTCAAATCGAAGAGGGTCTTGTGGCAAGGGGAAGCAGAGCCCAGCCGCACACCCCCGGAGAAACAGAGCAGCCACGTCTCCGCAGCTCCCTCGCCACTGCTGCACGAGCAATTCGTACAAAGACTGCTTGCACAGTTCCCTGACACGCTGTTTGAATCTTGCTAAGCTAGACTTAAGCCTCCATTTAGGAAACAGCATTAAGAGAAGAAGGCGGGAGCAGGCAAGCACCCCCCAGCACCCAGGGACAGCCAGCAAGGAGGGAGTGCTGGCTGTGTCACCAGAGAGCAGGTATTACTTTTATTCTGCAATAGCAGCACCAAACCTGGCAAGGACTGCTGCTCACTGCTGAAAGCCTTTCATTAGCAGCAGAACTAATTGTGATAAGGAAGCATTTGAGGACAGGTGGAAAAAAGAGGAATTAAAAGAGCTCACATTTCAGAGCAAGCAGCTCTCAAATTAGAGACCAAAATCATTTCTGCGCTGTCAGGAGAGATTAATAAAACAGTCACTTGCTCCTAAAATCCTCGCCTAACAAGCTGCTCTGCTGGGCGCAACAGATTGCTAGCATTAAGGCCGCCTTCTACTCAGAAACACAAAAGCTATTGCGGCAAAACTGGACGTGCTGCCACTTCTGCCCCTGAAAAGCACACGCAAACACAAGCAACGCGTCTTCGCCCCCGATTTCAGCCTTGACCTGCTTCATGGAATGCAAACACTCCTTGAAAAGCCGAGGCAGGAGCCGAGACACTCACTTGGAAAGCGACACCCCACCGGGCTTCCCTATCAGCTCCTCGTGGTGCAGCACCGTGTCGCTCCAGGAGATGTCCAGGAACTTCATGATGGTGTGCATGGACTGCTCGGGGTGCAGCACCAGCTGCTCGTAGTAGACGGGCAGGCAGCGGGACCGCCCGATCTCCAGGCACTGGGAGTACATCACCTCGATGGCTTTGTTCCACTTGGTCAGGCAGTCTCGGTAGCTGTTCAGGTCGAAGCCCGCGATCGTCACTTTCCGCGTGATCATGGAGTGGACGGAAGCGCGGCCGTCTCGAACCATCAGGAGGAATTTGGAATTGGGGAACAGCCTGGACAGGTAGACAGAGGACTTCAGCGTGAAGGGGTCCTTGTTGCACAAATACCTGGCCGGCTCGCCGTGCTTGGCGATCACTTCCAGTATGAAGGCCTGCATTGCAGCGTCCAAGACTTGGTCCGTCACCCCTGCTTCGTCCAGGCGCATCTTCTCTCGTCCCGATTTGGACCAGGCCTGCCGCATCGCCAGCACGCGGGGGATGATGCGGGTCTCCTCCCCGCAGCGCACCTCGGGGTGGGCATCGAGCATGGCCCTCATCAGCGTCGTGCCGCTGCGTGGGACCCCGCCAATGAATATCAGGGGCATCTCCTTGCTGTAACGGTACTCGACGTGGTTGGAGTCCATCATGACCAGCTCCTCGTTCTCGGGCCTCATCAGCCTGTGCCTCCTCGCGCTCAGGACCTGCTGGCACTCCAGGACCTGCTGGCCGAGGTGCAGAGTCACCATCAGGGCAACCACCGAGCCCACCACCAGCAGCACCCTCCTCATGGTGACACGCATTCTGTTCTCCTCCGCACAAGCTGGTGACCACGCTTCAGCTTTCAGCTACCAAGCGTTCAACCCAATGGGCATCTGCAAGAGAAACACAGCACGGTCAGAGGAGCCAGAGCTGCAGTCCAGCCTGGCAGCACCTCAGCATCCAGCCTGGCTCCCCCGGGACGCTGACACCATCCCAGGCTTTCATCATCGCCTTCACTTATCAGCAACTTCCAGGCTACTTCTACCCAGGAGGTAATTAAAGGCTGTCTCAGAGCACACCCAAAGAGATTATTTCTGGACTGCTTGTGTACACAGGTATAGAGCTGGAGCAAAGCTCCAGGAATTTTTCGGAGAGGAGGGGCCACGCGTATCCAGTCAGTCCTTATAAAAACCTTTATAGAGAGTCTGTTCCATCCCAGATGAAGCCCAAACCCTCCCTGCAGTTCTCCTGCCTCCCAAACCCAAGCACAGCACACCACTGGCTTCTCACTTCTCTTGGCCACCTGTCTCCTTCCTACTTTACCTTTGGTTTCAATGTGCTGTTACAGGGGAAGGAGGAAAGCTGAAATGAGAGAAAAACAACAGCATCTCATGCAAATTTTAGGGCTCTGAGTCAGGAGAAGCAGTTACCCATTAGAACAAAAGACTTTGAGAAATCAAACCACCCGAAGGCTACCAGCAGCACACAGAGCCAGCGTTAAATGCCCTTCACAGAATCACACAATCGTTTTGGTGGGCAAAGACCTTTAAGATGATCGAGTCCAACTGTTGACCCAGCACTGCCAAGAGAAATCCCCTCCTCCAGAGACTGACCTCACATCAAAATCCTTGCAGGCTTCATCTGGCATTAAGGCTTTTTGGGATTTCCGTGTCTCAGCAGGATACCCAGCAGGAACCTGCAGTTTCTGCAAGTGGCCTGCTCTGCTCTGCTGCCTGCTCGGGAGGGGCTCCAGGGAACGCTGGCACCGCTCCCCATGCCCTCCCCCTGCTCCATTTGGGAGCGCAGGTTTTGCAATCCTCCCCTGGGCTCACCCAGGGATTGCGAGTTCTTTGTGATTTTTGTGGCTGGGGCGGGAGCTGAATGGAGGGGAAGGAACGGGACGTCCGTGGGTTTTGTTTTGCTGACAGTCCAAAGAACTGCTTCAGAAAAACGTTTTCTCCGTGAAAGAGAACATTTAGCAGTGGCCCGTGCGATGCCCCTTGGTGTGGGGAGCAGGCAAGAGATAAACCACAGAACCGTTTTGGTTGAGAGAGACCTTTCAGCTCATCAAATCCAACCATTCTCCCAGCACTGCCAGGGCACCACTAACCCCTGTCCCTCAGCACCACATCCCCACGGCTTGGAAACCCCTCCAGGGGTGGGGACTCCACCACTGCCCTGCCCAGCCTGGCACAGCCCTTCACAGCCCTTCCCCCCAAGAAATTGTTCCTCATGGCCAACCTCAACCTCCCCTGGTGCAACTTGAGGCCGTTTCCTCTTGTCCTGTCACTTCTTCTTTGGGAGAAGAGCCCAACCCCACCTGGCTCCAACCTCCTTTCAGGGAGTTGTGGAGATAAACCATTGGATTCTCAGACACGCAAGGCAGTGCCTCCCTGCCCACCCAGGTACACGTTCTCCCATCCCAGCAGCAAAGTCACATCATCACCAAAAGTATTTTTGTGGTTCTTTCATGCCACAGTCAACATCCTGGCCAACCACCTGGCCAACACACAAAGGTTAAACAGTTTCAGACGCCTGCCCATATACTGTATAGAAGTCAAGAAGTCAGAAGCTGATCCATTTGTTTAGATGTCAGTCAGAGAAAACAACAAACAGCTCTGGCATTTCTGCAGCAGAGCCAGACCCTTTACAAGGACAAGGGCTCATCTGCTCCTTCCTGCTATCTTGATCTGTTTCAGTCATGTAAATATATTCAAATGTTCACCCTACAAATAATTGCAAATGCCACAAGGCTCATTTCAATGCAGGGCAGTTGGTGAAGTCAGGATTTAAGGCCAAGTGGAATAATTACGGCTATGCAGACCAGGACAGGCTAATTAGCAGGAAAGATCTGCAGTTTTAAAGGAGGCTGGAGCACAGAAGTGCTCTGTTCCTTGGGAAAACCACCCTGCAGTGAGCACTTCCCACCGAGATGCTTCGACCAGGAACAAAGGGACTAACTCATGTCCCTGTGCACAGCGGGAGCCTGGCTGGGAGCCTCGTGTCGAAGGATCACAGAACAGCAGGGTTGGAAGGGACCTCTGGAGATCATCTCGTCCAGCCCCCAGCTCCAGCAGGTCACCCAGAGCAGGGTGCCCAGGATCACGTCCAGAAGCCTTTGGAATCTCTCCAGAGGAGGAGACTCCACAACCTCCCTGGGCAGCCTGGGCCAGGCTCTGTGTCCCTGGGGCTCATCCTGCCAGCCCGGGCAGGCTGAAGGAGCAGCCATGCCTGTGCTTGGCAGCGGTCTGCTCAGCAACCACAAACAATCCTGGCGTTTTTTCAACCTTTTTGTGCAATTCTCCACTAAGATTTTCCCAAAATTTATGGGGCTTGTTAGTCTACAGGAGAAGAGGGATGGATCGCTTCCTCCTCAGCAGATATTCTGGTGGAGAACATCACGGCATAATTCAGCGGCACAGTGTGGACAGACACATGAAATATTCACCAGCCCACACCCATCATCAGGACAACCAACCACCCTGGCACATGCCACCCATCTGCGCTTACCTTCCCCAGCAAGTTCACGTTGCTGCCAGCCAAGCTTCATGCTGAAACACAGGTGTCTGCAAAAAGACCTAACAGGGAAGAAAAGCCACAAAGTTGATTTATTTATCACACACATCTGCACACGCGGTAACGAGCGATGCTCTCACCCTCCCGCTCCTCCTCGGCACGTTCCCTGCTGCACACACCCCTCCTGCCCATGGCCTCCCTCCGAGCCCAGGGGAAGATGGTCCTGGTGGAGCTGCTGCCCCGGGATCACGGTCAGAGCTGGCAGCCAGACATGGCACGTCGGTGACTCAGCCCTGAGGGACCAGCACTGCTCCACTGCCAAGGAAAAATCAAGAGAAATGGGAAGGCAGCTGCTCTTTTAGGATATGGAGCCTCCTGGAAGGGGGAATCCTCAGGAGGACGGAGCAGCTGGGATGTTCAAAACCCAGGGGACAATGGTCCAAACACAGCACGTTTCCATCGCACACGAGCGACCAGCACAACAGCCCATCCCAGAGGAAGCCACAGCCTGGCTTGTACCAGCACTAGTGTGGGCAGCAGGACTGGTCTCAGGGATCGTCCCCCTGCCCAGGAAGGATGTTGAGGGGCTGGAGCACGTCCAGAGAAGGACAGTGGAGCTGGGAAGGGTCTAGAGCACAAGTCTGGTGAGGAGAGGCTAAGGGACCTGGGGGTGTTGAGCCTGGAGCAAAGGAGGCTCAGGGGAGACCTTCTGGCTCTGCACAACTCCCTGAAAGGAGGTTGGAGCCAGGTGGGGTCAGGCTCTTCTCCCAAGGAACGAGTGACAGGACAAGAGGGAACCACCTCAAGTTGCACCAGGGGAGGTTGAGGTTGGCCACGAGGAACAATTTCTTGGTGGCAAGGGCTGTGAAGGGCTGTGCCAGGCTGGGCAGGGCAGTGGTGGAGTCCCCATCCCTGGAGGGGTTTCCAAGCCGTGGAGATGTGGTGCTGAGGGCCAGGGGTTAGTGGTGCCCTGGCAGCCATTCTATGATGGCAGCCTGGCCTCAGAGGATGTTTTTGAGAACATTTCAAGCACGGACACTAATTGTTATTCCAGCCACTCAAGAGTCTCTTCCTCTCCCGCCCAGCTTCTCTGAATGTCACGCGGCCCCTCCGCTCCAGCACTAATTAGAAACCAGAGGGAAACTCCACCCAGCATGAGCTTTGCAAGATCTCATCCACAGTGCACACATCGCCCTCCTTCCCTGCAAGGCTTCCTGCTCGACCCCAGCCTGGTCCCCATCCACTACAGGATTTCAGGTCAGACGAGGCTGCAGGTCCATGGAGCAGCAGCTGCATCCCCGGATGCGCTTCTGCAGCACCACGAACAATCTGGTGCATGGAGCGGTGGCGGTTTAACAGCCCAGCCCGAGACACCCTGCTCCGGAAACGGCTCCAGCTCTTGCCCATGCACGCATCGACACACACAGACACACACGCACTTGCAAACTTCCTTCCTGATGCCGTGCAGCGTGTCCCTGCCCGGGTGGACACCACGGCCGACTGAGCACCAACAGCAAGCACCAACCAACCGCAGCCTCCACGTCCTCCTTCACCTGCTCTTGAGCAACGGGTAAACCACGACGGCTGCTGGGAGCAGCCCCGCGCCGGCACCGCCGGAGCAAGGAGCCATGCACCATCTGTAGCGATGAAGCAACATCTCGAGTTCGTTTTTTAAAGCTGCAAAGTGTCACAAACAAACAACAGAATGAGAAGCTCCATATGATCAAAAAGATTGCATTTTTCTATAAACCATTCCCAGAAATGATTGCTAATAACTGCAACTTCCCTAAAAGACATTGGCGTGGCCTGAAAAATTTTAGCTGCAATCATTGGTTCTTAACAAAAGGATGACGAAGTGCAGAAGTCTTCGTGGTGGAACAGCAGCAGAAGCTGCGGTCAGCAAGAAATACCCAAATAGATCTAGCTCGCATCTTTGCAAATCAGCAAAATCCAATTACTCAGTCGATGGTCTCCAGCCAACGGACGGGCAGCAATGTGACAAACACAAACACAGCTTATTGCCATCCCAACCCGAGCTCGGGCCGTCAGGCGTGCTCCTCCTGGTCTCTCCAGGCAGCAACCGCATGTTTCAACACACCTGATGACTCCAAGGCAGGACCGAGAGGCTCAGGTCCTGGGGAAGAGGCAGCACCAAGCATGAGAGGGGTCAGACGAGCCCCGGGAGAGGAAAGCCAGGAAGAACCGGCCGGGGCTGAGGGCGAGGAGCAGGAAGGGCCGGGCTGCTGGCACGCAGCGCGCCGGGTGTTTCTCCATCTCGGTTTCGGAGCAGCCCGAGCAAAGCTGAACCAGCAAATTGTAACACATTCAACCAAGAGGTCGACGAGCAGCGAGCACGGAGCAGGCGCCAATCCCCGCTCGCTGCTGCATGCCCACGGAGGCAGCCCCGAGGTTCGCCCGAGAGCTCGCCAGCCCCGTTGCACAACCCATGTCCCCAGGATCCCTGCGATCAATCCCCGTGGGGATGTTCAGCCAGCGGGAGCAGGGTCCGACCCACGCTGCCCACCCCAGTCGATAGTGCAACAGGAGCTTGGCACAAACCTCTGCAGGAGGCGAGCAGTGGTGGCGAGGGAAGAGCCCACTTATGTGCATGAAATTAAGCTGTTGAACACACCGCTCAAAAAAAAAAAAACCCCAAGAAGTTGCTTTCAGGCCACCAAGTGGTGAGAACATCGACAGCAGAACCGTTTTTTGCTTACTAAAGCTAAAGATGCACTGCAGGCCACAAAGCCAGGCCCAGCTACAGGAATTGGAAGCCAACCCCAGTACAAACACACGGATTTTAGAGCACTTGAGGGTTACGCGTCCCTTAGAAAATCCCCAAGTAGAACAAACAGCACCATGGTTTGCCTTTGCCGACACCATCTCAAGTGAAATTGGAAGAAACAGTCAGAAGACTGCAAGACTGCGTGTTTCAGCACACATCTTAGCACCCAAACCACAAGCCGGGAGCTCAGGCTTGCAGCTCAGCACCCAGGCAGCTCAGCCCCGCTCCCCAGCAGCCGCAGGGCATGCCTGCTGCCCTCGGAGGTGCTGCCCCATTGCCTTTCAGCCAAACACACCCAGCGCGATGTACCAGAGTCCCTGCAACGATGCCAGCTCAGAAAACCCTGCGAGGTGGGAGCCCCGAGCCCCGCAGCGTGTTCCCAGGCGAGCACCCCGGCACAGCATCCCCGGAGAGCCTGGCCAGGGACACACAGCTCGCCAGTTTGCTTTAACAGGCTCTAAATCACACCAACAAAGAATCGACAGACATTTCACAGCACAAATGTACTGTTTGTTTATTGCCTGGAGGCTGTTATGATTAGCAAAACATTTTATTATCCTGCTCAATGCTACAGTGTTCCTGAAATAATAAAAATCCCACCAATTTACAGCATCTTCGCTCCGCCTGCCTCTCGTTCCAAGCACAACAACGGCATTTTATCGTCCGGTGATGGAAACCACAGTGTCCAATTCTGCCAACCTCTCCGTAAGGCAACAGCCTTTGTCTCAAACTGGCTTATTAATTATGAAACACCCAAAGTGAAAGCTGCTGGCAGAAGGCAGCGATGGAGGCACCCACCCCAGTGACTTGGCACAAGCCACTGCACCCCAGCAAATCTCCAGCAAAGCCAGTGGGGAAGGGGCTCGCACGGCCCCCGCTCGGCTCAAGGAGCAGGGTCGGGAGGCTCAGCTGCTGCTGGAAGGACTGAGCTGAGCGAGGGGATACAGCCCTGTGCCACGGGCTGCAAGGGATGGGTACCAGAGCAGGAGGGGGGGTCTTTGACCCCCCATTGACGGACGGGGCCGCCCCACAGATCGGCTCAGTCTTCCCTTTGGAATCACTTGTGCTGAAACAGGATAGGAGCTCTGCGCTTTGGAGGGATGCTTCTGACTTTTAATCAACCACAGTTCCAATTTACAGAGCTTTACCTTCTAATTATTCTGCAGTCGCTGCCTTGGGGAGGGGGGGGCACAATGGCAAAGACTCGTGCCACTGCACGAGTCTTGTACCAGCGACAACAGACAGACAGACAGACAGCCCCATGCTTCCTCCCCCTCTGCCCTGACCAGTGGTCCCACAGAGCTGGACACAGGGCTCTCGGGAAGCATGGAGCTGTTCCCCCACTTCTCTGACCACGTCCCTCCAACTCCCACCCCTGGCCCGGGGGGGGTCCCGGGAACCCCACTGAGAGGGGCTGCCGGGTGAGGGGGGCTGGAGCCTGCAACCTCTGCGTCAACTGTGCAAACCAGACTCCTCCACCCAAAACTGAACCCAGGTTCCCTGCGTGAATGCGGGTGGTCAGAGCCCGCCATGCAACAGGGAGAAAAAGCCAGAGGAACCGCTAGAAAAAATACAAAGTATCTTCAAACAAATATTTTCCAAATCCACGTGCAAAACCCTAAGTCTCAACAAGCTCCATTCTTGCAGGCACAAAGATCAGGATTTGCAAATAGAAGGTTGTTTCTGCAAGAGAAACCCCAAAACCTCAAATTTGCTTAAGAAACAAAATCAAAATATTTTATTTCCCCACGCAGCAGCACCAGGCATCCCCGGAGCTGACGGCACTGACCGAGGAGAGGGTAACGTGGACACACCTCGGGCAGCGAGCTGGGAGAGAAACGCTGCCGGACCCCCCATCCCTGCACCCCTCTGCTCGTCCCGGCCCCACGGGTCCGAGGTCCTGAGCACAGGCCAGTCCTGGGATCTCCACCATGGCCCAGCCGGGCCCAGCACGACAGCTGCCACAAGGGCAAGCGTTTGGCGTTTTCATGAAGCCAGTAATTTTGGGAAGGGCACAGCGCTGCCCAGCAGCGTGGGAAGACGTGGCCTCGCAGAGCCCGTGTGCCTGTGCAGCCCCCGGCGAGGACCTGCCGCGACCTCCCACCAAGCCCTGCCATGGGAGAAGCTCTTCTTGTGAAACCAGGGACAGAAGAAAAGGAACCGAATCCTTCCAAGACATGCTGCTCTGTGCATGACGTGGCGGACCCGTAAGGCAGATTACCCTGAAGAGCACATCCGAGTGCTTCACGGCTCGGATCCGGTCTCCAGAAGCCCAGCTGTGAGCCCTGCGTCCTCTGCTGCCATCCACATCTGCACACGCTGGGCCACAGCGGGCTGCCCCTGCACGCTGACCTGCCCCTGCACGCTGACCTTCTTCTGCATGCTGACCTTCCTCCACATGCCGCCCGCCCGCGCTGGCCCGCAGCCAGCTGTGCGCACATCTGCCCTGGGCAGCCGGCTGCCCTCCCATCCCCTTTGCCCTGTGTCCGGGCACCGCAGCTGCCAGAAAACGTCCGCTCACGCCACAGGACCCATCCACAGCACCGAGCAGGAACAGGAGCACGGGAATTTCTCCGTGGAGAAGCACCTCGACACGCAGCCACTTGTGGATTCCCCAGTCTCGGGCTGGGCTCGCTCACCTGGGAACCAGCCGCTTGCTTAACATCCGAGTGCCGCAGCTTGAGCAACCCTCTGCTGCTATCAGTGCCTCTTTGTTTGCAGACCCTGCGTGGGGACAAGGGGCAGCTCCTCGGTGGCCTTGTGGCATCTGGCATGGCTTCAATGGGCACAGCCAGCCCCAGGCAGTGCTGCCAGCCCATGGTCCTGCACTGTGAGACCAGCACTGAAGGACAGACTAGGGATAGAAAGGGGAAAACCAGCGTTGTTCACCATTAGAGAGGATTTCTTTGAGGGGAATCCCTCGATACTGGAGACAGACAGGGGCTTAGAAACAGATTGACTCGTTTGGGTTGAAGGGGACCTTTCAAGGTCATCCAGTCCAACCCCCCTGCAGGGAGCAGGGACATCTGCAACTAGAGCAGGTTGCTCAGAGCCCCGGCCAACCACACCTGCAATGGTGCCAGGGATGGGGCAGCCACCACCTCTCTGGGCAACCTGCGCCAGGCTCTCACCACCCTCTCCATCAAACATTCCTTCCTTCTCTCTAATCTCCATCTCGCTCTTTTAGTTTCAAACCATCCCCTCTTGTCCTGTCCCAACAGGCCCTGCTCAAAAGTCTGTCCCCATCTTTCTGACAGGCCCCTTGAAGTCCTGAAAGGCACCAAGAAGGTCTCCCAGAGCCTTCTCCTCTCCAGGCTGAACAAGCCCAGCTCTCTCAGCCTGGCCTCCCAGCAGAGGGGTTCCAGCCCCTCTGATTACTTTTGTGGCCTCCTCTGGACCCACTCCAACAATGGTTTCAGAGAACTGCACACACTAAAGGTTTGCAAAACAGTTCAAAACAAAACAGGCAGAACAACGAGCTTCTCCCACTGGCCCCACGCTAGCTGCTGCACCGGGAGGGCTGCGAAATCCGAAGTGAAACACGCTCTGCTGAGGCACGAGGCTGAGGCCTCCTAAAAACGCATCACAAATTTGTCAGAAGACGCATCCGTGCGGTGCCAAAGAAAAGCACCTGCTGGGTGTTTGTTTTCTCTCTCCAAGACCGTTCTTGACAGTCACCGTGTTTCACAGCACTCCTGCCATCCCGCACGTCCCCCGAAGGCTCCGCGGATCCGTAATGCAAACTGTCCCTGGAAGATCTTCCTAAAATAGCGACAGGATACTAATACAGTTTTTAAAACCTACAGGCAGCGAACGGCAGCGGCACGAACCTGCCCGTCCTGGTGAGCCCAGGAGCAAACCACGTCCTGGAGAGACCCACAGCAGCTCCCACCTCCACCCCCCCAGCCGGGGACATCTCCCCAGCGCCAGTGTGGAGGGCTCTG
Source organism: Eurystomus gularis (assembly GCA_013400335.1). Classification (NCBI taxonomy): domain Eukaryota; kingdom Metazoa; phylum Chordata; class Aves; order Coraciiformes; family Coraciidae; genus Eurystomus; species Eurystomus gularis. The sequence goes on along the minus strand of VZZY01008853.1, from coordinate 519,284 downwards.
TTCTGCACCGGCAGCAATGCCCCGGCACCAGCTCAGCACCGGCTCCGGTGGCACTGGGCATGGCTCAGCCAACACCACGGGACTTGGTGCTGCTTGTCCTGGGTGAGGGGTGTTGAGGTCAGCACGAGGGGCCTGGAGCAAAGTAGTGGCTGCCCCATCTCAGCTGATGTGCCATCAAACATCAAGGCACGGAAACTGGCTCTCCTGGCCAGGTCTTAGCAGCGATCACGGAATCACAGACTGGTGGGGGCTGGAAGGGACCTCTGGAGATCATCTCGTCCAACCCCCTGCTCCAGCAGCTCACCCAGAGCCAGATGTGTTTGGAATCTCTCCAGAGAAGGAGACTCCACAACCTCTCTGGGCAGCCTGGGCCAGGCTCCGACACCCTCACACCAAACAAGTTTCTCCTCCTGCTCCCATGGAACCTCCTGGGTTCCAGTTGGTGCCCGTTGCCCCTTGTCCTGTCGCTGGGCACCACTGACAAGAGTCTGGCCCCATCCTCTTGCCCCCCATGGGCCCTTGAGCTCTTGCTCAGCATTGCTCAGATCCCCTCTGAGGCTTCTCTTCTCCAGCTCAGCAGCCCCAGGGCTCTCAGCCTTTCCTGGGCACAGAGATGCTCCAGGCCCCTCAGCATCTTCACAGCCTCTGCTGGACTCTCTCCAGTAGCTCCTTGTCTCTTCTTGAACCAGGAGGCCCAGAACTGGACACAACACTCCAGATGTGGCCTCACCAGAGCAGAGCAGACAGGGAGGAGAACCTCCCTTGACCTGCTGGCCACACTCTTCTGAATGCACCCCAGGAGACCACTGGCCTTCTTGGCCACGAGGGCACGTTGCTGGCACCTGGTGAACGTGCACCAGTAAGATCCACCAGCTCCTTCCTCAAACTCTTCCCCGCAGGTTCACGCACAGATGGTGGGGCCATTACAAAGGTCAGTGCTGGACATCACCCCCAGTTTCAGGGGCTGAGCACCCCACAGACCCTCAGCTCTCTCTGCTGCATTCCTGCTGGGGGCCACACGCCGGCAGCCACCGCACACAAGCTGCAGAGGAAACATCAGAACCTGCGTTGCCACTTGCCGAGCTCCCCACGAGCACGCTGCAGCGTTCCCAGAAAAGCAACATCAAATTTGGAAACCTGTGAGCAGAAATGGTGTAAATCTCTGTGCTCATGCTTGCTGGGTACCCGGCTGCAGGAGCAGCGTGGAGGGGAGACCCACCACCCGTGTTTTAAGGACAAGCAGCTGGTGGGGCCAGGCTTGGACTTGCAGAGGAAGATGCGTGAAGGGGTTTCAAGCTGAGAGATGTTTTTTGGACACAGCCCGAGCATGCAAACAAACACAAGGAGGGCAGAACAACGGCCCGCGCAGCGCGAACCACACCATTCCGTGGAGGACCATGGCCCAGCTCATGCTGCCGGCGCTGGGAACGTGCTGCCAGCGGAGCCGGGGCCTGCGACTCCAGCCACGGGTCCAAGGAACTTGAGCTCGCTCTGGAAGCACCGTGGATCCCACATCCCCACCACGCAGCAGGGCAGCAGCCGGTGACAGATGGGCACCGCAGGGACAGCGTCAGTGTTTTGGGGGACAGGCTCAGGAGCCTGCCTGCAGCCCCCCCTGGCCATGGGACCTGCACCCCGTGGTCACCCAGAAGCTGCAGCTGTCCAGACCTCCACTGCGGCCAAAACCTTCCACCCAGAAGCTGCGGCTAATGCCGAGCGAGCTCCGCGGGCGCCCACCAAGCGCTCGCCGGCCCCGGCTCCCGTGGCACAGGCCCCCACGGCACCGGCCCCACGCCGGCCCCAGCAGAGGAGGGCAGCCCAAGC
>VZZY01008853.1:504772-516466 GCA_013400335.1 Eurystomus gularis | reverse complement strand
CGTGTGCCCACCGGCAGCCCCCGCCGCTGCCCCGCTGCCCTGAGACCCCGCGGGTGGAGAGGGGCCGGCGGCCCCTCCTGCCACCCTTGTCCCCAGGCCGCTGTCCCCGGGCTCTGCCTCGTCCCCAGCGTGGGGCACGGGTCAGAAAATCCCCCCCCCGCCCTCCGCCACGTCCCAAGGGCCGCACCGGCACCCCACCGACTGCCGAGCGGCTCGAGTCTTCTGGGATTTTTTAATTTGCCTCACAAGGTCGAGTACATCCAGGGAATGTGCAATGTACAAGGAAAGTGCTGGGCAGGCGAGCGCGAGGGGAGGCGGGGGTGCCCCACGGGGCCCGGGACTCGTAGCTAGCAGGCGGCACGCTCAGTCGGAGGGCGCGTCCGGGGTGACGAAGGTGCCCTTCTGGTCCCACTGCATGTCCCGGATGCGGCGGATGGACTGGATCTGGGGTTGGAAGGCAGACCACTCGTTCCAGTGTCGGAAGTCTCCGGTCTCGAAGAGGTACTGGTAGCCTCTGTAGCCAGGGTACTGGTACCCGACCCAGCTGCGGGGAAAGCAAACAGAGGGCACCTGAGCGGGGTCGGACGCTACGGGCCGCGCCAGAGCCGGCAGAGACCCCCTCGTGCCCCCCGTGTGCTGGGCGCGGTGCCCTGCGTGATGGGCTCCACCACCGACAACAGCCACGCGGAGCTTCCCAGCTGCCCGAGAGCCCCGTGTGGGGCACGGGGGAGGACAGGGAGCCTGGCAGGAGGTGGCCGCCGCCGCGGCCCCGCTTACGTTCCACTGGGCACCTGCACGCTGCCCACGCGGTCGCAGAAGCCGTAAGCCCAGAGGCTGGGCACATCATCCTCCTGGATTTCCATCTTGTTGCCCTTGAAGTCAGCAGACTCGTACAGGGAGATTTTGTGGTCCTCAGCCTCCTGGGGAAGACAGAGGGAAGGCGCTGGGTCGCGCAGCCAAAGCCCTGGAGCTGGCTGCAGCGAGGCATCGAGCAGCACGGATTGGGCCCACGGCAGACCCCGCTGGGTGCTTTCTGCTGCCGGACCACTCACCATTTTGATGGGACGCATGGACATGAAGCAGTCGCTCCGGTAGCTGCTGGACCAGGTGTCCCAGCGAGGGTACTCGCCCTTCTCCAGGATGAACATCTCCCCGCGCATGTTGGCCTGCTCGTAGGCCACCCATCTGGGGAGAGGGGTAGGACAACACAGCGGGTCAGAGGCCACCCAGCAGCTCCTCTCCTGCTCTGACACCCCGCGGGGTGCTGGAGCTGGGCTCCCAGCACCTGAAAAGGCCGCGGGTGCCAGGACTGGCCCCACCATCCCACTGCCACCTTTCTCCGAGCCCAGGCACTGCGGGTGTGCAGAGCCGGATGGGAAGCACCGAGCTGGCGGCAGGCTCTCGCTGGTGCACTCGTCCAAGCCCGGCAGCAGACACCAGCGTGCTCACAGTGCTTCCCTCCCTCCTCCTGGGGAGCCCTGCACAGGGCACACCAGAACCTCATCCTTGTGTTATCTCAGGACTCGGACTGTTTTCCCTCTTGCACCACCGAGCCCAGGCTGTCTAATCCTGGCAGGCTCCACTGCACCAGCCTCGGCCAGCTCTGGCATTCATCCCGTTACCACGATGCGGGCGCTTGGGGGTTATTCAGCTGCAATGTCACCTCTTCAGCGATGCCACGAGGTGCTGCAAAGGTCACAGGCTCGCGGCTCCAAGAGCCCTCGGCACCATGGCAGCCCTGCGTTTGCTGCTTCCTGTTTGCCTGCTAAGCGGGGCTATTTCTGCAGGTGCCAACAGGTATTTTCCCGATGGCAGGAGATGTGTTCGAGCACCACGGGCCGTGCCCCCTTACACTGACCTCTAAGGCTCAGCTTGCTTGATTTTGTCTTTCCTTAGGTTAAAAAAAGAAAAAAAGGGGAGCACAGAGTCCCACCAATGACTCTCAAGAAGACTCTGAGGATTGAGGACCCCAACGACACTTCAATACCTCGTTCTTCCCAATTTCACCCTTCCTGTACCTAGTCCAGCTTCCCCAGCATCACACCTGACCTCCTTCAGGGCCGCTTGATGCCCCTTTTGTTTCAAGATGAGTTAGATATTCTGCATTCCTAATAAAGAAGTTGTCATCGGTGTCATGTGGTGTCATTCAAGGTCACCACAGGTCACCTCACCCAGTCACTCAGGGCAAGCCACGTCCCATGGACCCTCCCCACGGCGTTGCCAGCCCCCCGGCTGTCCCGCTGCTGCCAGGCTGCCCTCCCAGTGCGGTGTTTCCAGCCGGGCACAGCCACGGTGAGACGCTCTCTCAACAGGCAGATCATCTGTCTGTTCTGTTATCTAGCTTGGCGATCACTTTTGTCCCTGCCTGTGTTGATGGTTCCCATGGCTTTCGGAGCTTCCCAGCCTCTTTATCACTGGGAGGTGTGGAGGCCTCCCTGCCTGCCCCCCCTGCCCGCTCCAGCCTTGTCTCTGCGGTGGCTCTGGCCACCAGCCTGGCCCGAGGCATCCACCTCCTTTCGCCTTGGCTTCTCTAAAATCTACAGGTCTCTTGCATTTCATGGAGAGCTTCAGGCAGCAGATCTGATGGACACCTTTCCTCAGCTTTGCCTCTAGTGCCTTTTGCTTTACAAACGGCCCTGGCATCCTTCCCACCTGCCCAGGCTTTCCTGTCCTCCTCAAAGGAGACCCGGGGTCCCCAGCTCTGCTCCCGCACTGGCCCTGCTCCATGCTCTGCCTGCACTGCAGGAAAATGCCCCTGCACGTCACCTGCTCCCAGGACCACGTCCCCACCTCCCCGGGGCATTCCCATGGACACAGTCCCCTCTGTGGCTGGGGTCACTTACGGTCCAGAGGTGACGATGACACTGCGCACCCGATCGAAGCCACGGTCCCCCAGGTTCAGGCACTCGCTGGTGAACTCCATCTGCCTGCCCTGGAAGTTCTCCTGATCGAAGACAACGATCTAGGGGCAGAGGGGAAGGGTCAGACGGGGACAGGGATGCTCAGGGAGGGCATGGTGGTGCTGCATGTCCCTGCACGGGCCCTGCAAGCATGAGCCCGCTGTCCCATGCATCCCCCTTGGCTCTCCAAGGCTTTCTGCAGCTTTCCAGGTCTGGGCAGGCCAAGCTGGACTCTGTGCATGAGCAGCCCCATCCCAACACAGGCTGAGCACAGGAAGGTCACTTCCTGACAGCCATCCCCGCTCTGAGATGGCCTCATCCTGCCCCCAGTTTTGCTGCTGCAAAGCCACGTCTACCTATGCCAGTGCTCACATCAGGCCCCAGCCCGGCTGGGGAGGAGCTGCTTTTCCAGGAGCTGCATCCGTGCCATGGCCTTCACTGCCTGGCATGTGCAGAAGTGTCACTGGAGCCCTGGCATCGCTGCAGCACCTCAGTGGCACGCTGCCCTGGCATCACCACAGCATTTGGGTACTGGCCCTGTCACCCGCAGCCTCCTCCTCCACCCCCCCTGCAGCACCGCGGGACCCCCAGACCTGGAGAGTGACTGGAGGAAGCGGGTGGCAGCGGCCAACCCTGACACCTTGAACCAGGGGAGAGCATTTCCAAACCCAGTGGTCTCCAACGAGCTGCCTCAGCCATGGAGAAGCTGGAGCATCCTTCCTGCAGCAGCCCCACAAGCGGCTGCTTGAATCCTGCACCCAGAGAGCTGCTGCCCAGGAGGGACACAGCCAGGAGGGACAGCATTGCCTGTGCTCTCCTCTGGCTCTCCGGGGGGGGTTCTTCCCCCTGGGCCACCTGCGCTCTCCTGATGACTGCTCCAGAGGTGCTTCCACCATCCCTCACCCCCAGACCACGTCCCTGCGGGTGGGAAGCAGCAGGGCTTACCCTGTAGGCTTCTGTGGAGGGCTCCTCACCCTTGCTGTTTGCGACAGGAGCAGGGTCGAGGGATGGAGTCGGCGCTGGGGCCGCCTTCTCCTTCTCATCCGCAGCCTGGCCGGGAGCAGCGGGTTTTGTGGTCTCAGACATCGCGGTGTTGGGCTCAAGTCTGGGACAGGGCACCAGGCAGAGATGCCAGCAGCAGGTTAGATGGGAGGCATTTGACATGGGCACCCACCACCCGCCCAGGCCCCGAGGACAGTCACATTGGAGTGAGGGGCTCAGCAACAGGATTGTTGGCTGAGGCTGGAAGATGAGCTGCTGAGAGGTTCTCCAGGCGGGCCGAGGCAGAGGGTCCTGCCTCCACCAGGAGGACCGCAGGAGGTCCTAGGTGCCCACACTCTCCTTCTGTGATCAGGAGAGCTCCGACTGTGGTCCCATTGCTGCCGGGGTGCCCAGCATAACCCAGTGCTCGGCTCCCTGCTCTCCCCAGCTGGGCTGGGGCCCGATGCTGCACCGGGTCCTGCGGCCATCCCGCACGGGATGTGCCCGGGAGCCCGGCTGGGCACCGGGACAGCGTGTGAGGAGGTGGGAAGGGGACAGCCCAGTTTGCATGAAGCCCTGGGGTGGGCACCCTACCGGTGACCCCACAGGCGACTGTCACCAGCGGCTGCCAGAGGAGCAGAGGGCAGCGGGGTACTGAGCACCGGGGTGCTCCCAGACGTGGTGGCCACAGTGGTGGTCACAGATGAGACCCTGCGTTTCCCTCTCCCACCCTCGGGTCCGGCTGCAGCCCGGTGCCCGGGGACTTTGTCCTCTTACCTGGGCAGCTGCTGCTTCTTGTTGGAGTGAGCGGGCTTGTGTTTCGGGGCGCAGCGAGGCCCCCACTTTATAGCCTGGCAAGGGCAGACCCCCGGGCGGGCGCACAAAGGAACTGCCAGCTCATCAGTGTCTGCGCGGCCGCCCAGTCATCACATCCTGCAAAGCGCTGGGCGAGCTGGAAGCCTCTCCCCGGCCCCGTGCCCAGCCGCTGAACCCAGCACTTTCCTTTGTGCCCGCGGCACAACAGAAGACCTGACCGTGCCACTTTGCAGCGCGCCGGCACCCGCTGCCCCGCGTGCGGCCGCCTCGGCAGGGCATATATAGCCCTCGCACGGTCTGGCCGGCACCAGCATGCCACCATCCCCTGCCCACCGCCCTGGCACCAGCCCCGCATGGTCACCCGGCTCCTGCGCTGCAGCCGCGGAGGCTGCCCCAGCGCTGTGCCCATGGGTGCCCGGCCCTATGGCTGCACTGAGCTCATTCCTCCCCTCAAACGCTGAGCCTCTGGCGTTGCACATCACCCCGTCCCCACAAGCACCTGAGTGCGCGGCCCTGAAGATGCCAGGATGCAGGACTTCGGTGTTTTGAAACGCTTCAAGAGTTGGGTTTTTTTCCAAATGAGGTGCAATCGGAGCTGACACTTTCCCAAGCACCCCGGTCCCTGACAATGGTGTTCTCCTCTGAGGATGTCCCTGCTCACTGAGTCCGCCGGCGTGGCCGTGAGCTCATTTTTACCCCGTTTACCCTGCGCTGTGCTCGTTCTGTACCGTCCTTCATTTCTCCATCACCACCCTACATGGTACCAAACCCCGCGTGCGGTTTTGGTGCGTTGGTGCTGTCTGATGGAGGGCAGGTGGAGGGGGCTGGTCACCAGTGCCTGTGGTGGCTCAGCCTGTGCTGCCGCATCTCCTGCACCCCACGGTCGCTCTCTACACCTCGGGGGGACCTTCCCCTGACCCCCACCCCACCTCCGATCAGACGCTCTCCCCGCTTGCCTGTTGTGATCTTGTTCATCCTCTCAACACCTGCACACTTGGCTCTCCTGGTCCTTCTCCACACCCCCAGCCTCCCGCAGCATCCAGCACCACCACTCCCGGGCTGGCTCATCACCAGCAGCCGTACATCCCCACGGCTGTGTGTTCAGAAAGCTCAGAGCTCTCTGTTTTGCCGTCATCTTTCATTTCTCTCAAGAGTGAAGTGTCGCCCAGCAGTGGTGGGATCCAGCTGCACCCTCTGGGCTATCGCCCAAAATCCCCAACAAAAAAGCCGTTTTTGATGCCTCCTCTTTTTCCAGCGGTTTCGTGGTGGCTGTGCCGTGCCCGCGGCCATGGCCGGCTGTGGGTGCTGCTGCCCGTTCCCCCTGGGCCCTCCCCACACTCTGGTCTCTCATCTTGAGGCTGGGCAGCTTTTTATGACTCATGGCTTTCAATTTGCATCCATTCTCATGTTAGACTGATTTCTATTTTCAGCTGCATTCTCTTCCTCTCAGAGCCACGGCAGGTTTTTCAACCGTGCCTCTCATGGCTCCTGAGCATTACTCAGCAGGTCTCGCCCACCCCCAGCTCCTGCTGTCCTGCTCCTGGCTCCGCTTTCCCTCTCAGCTCCCACACCTTTGGACCTGGGCATTGGAAAACTGTGCTCAGAGGCTCCGAGCTCTGCTCCTGACGACTGCTCCGTGCTGCTTTGACTGTTGCTCCGAGGACTCAGCAGCCCAGTGATTTCCCCTGAGATGCTGCTGTGGAAGGGCTGTCAGCAGAGACCCGTCCTCTGGCTTTGGAAAGCCCCTGGCTGCACCGTCCCAGCCTGCACCAGCCCCTCGCTGTGCCGTGCCCAGCACAGAGAGGCACGTGGGATGCGCAGCTCCAGCACAGCACAGAGCCACCCCAGACACCCTGGTGCAGATGGCTGGAGCTGCCCCAGCTCGGCCCTGGCAGGCGCAGGCACAGGGGGTTTGTTCTACCCTGGTGAGTCCCACTGCCCGTGGACCTCCTGCTGCGGCGTCCCTGCCCGGCGCTGAGCAGCACCAGGGTGCATCCAGCTACAAACTGGGCTACACGCAACCATGACCACGTCCCAGTGCTGAAGCACGTTGTGGGGAGCGAGTGAGCCATGGTCACCATGCTGGTGGCCAGCAGCAAGCTGAGTTTAGCTTGGGCTGCAGTGAGAGGCTGGGGGCAATTTGTGCCAAGTGCACATTTACAGGGCAGGGCAGGTGTGGGGGACAGTCCGAGCACCATGGCCAGGAGCAGCCAGTGGCATGTAAGTCCCCCCGGCTACCGTGCTCACCTGCTCTGCCTTCCCCGTGGGGCTGTGGCTGCACAAAGGAGGATGCTCCAGCTCAGGCACTGGGTGGTTTCCTGGCAAATGCAATCCCAAAACACAGCACTACCTGAGAACACAGGTTTTGGCACCCAGCCCGCCAGCCTCCTTTTCTGCTCCCCCTTTTGATGGGCTGGGTGGGTGCCTCTGCAGGGTGCCCAGCCCTCGGAGCCCTGCACTCTCCCAGCACAACCCCGGAATGATTTGCTGGGGTGGGGGTGTGACCGTGGGCAAAGCTTGAAGGTCTTTAGGTACCCATAAAGTGGATGCAGTGGGCTCTTCCCAGGTCTCTGTGTGCAGAGGCCGGAGGCTGCTGCAGCATTCCTAGGTCTCAATTCACATCTTTAGTCCCTCTAAAGCCTTTGCAAACCCATCCCTCGCTTTCCCATGGTCCTGGTCCCTGCTTGTTACGATGCTCAGTGGTTGCTGTGTGCTCAGCTGCAGAAGAGCTGCCCTGGCTTTCAGGGAGAGCTGCTCTGCCCTAGCAGGGAGGACAAATGCTGGCACAAGTGGAAATGCATCTTTCCTCCAGCTTCCCAGAAATGCAGGTGGGAAAACCTCCTCGCACCCCCAGCCGAGGCATGGGGCGGGAGGACCACTGCCAGAGCTTGTGGGCGAGGTCCCAGCTCCGCACCATGCCAGGGAGGAGCATGGGCAGACCACAGGGGCGATGCCCCAGCTGCGGAGCTGCAGGGCCGGGGGTCAGAGCCGTGCCCGGTGGGCCGGGGGAGCGGGATCCGCGGCATCCCGGCTCATCAGCTTCTCTGGAGCGTCGCCATTGTTCTGCTCGGTCCCTCCTCCCCGCCATGTGCTGAGTTAGGGGTTTCAGTAATGCTCTCCTGGGCTCTGTCTCTATCTGGAGGCTATAAAAACCCAGCTGGAGGGCTGCCGGACATGTCACCTCCCCGGGCACCAGCGCCTCGCCCCGGTAAGCGCAGGAGCCTGGTGGCAGCTGCCCCTGCCCTGCATGCTGGGTCCTGGGAGTGGAGCTGCCACGGGGACTTGCGGAGGAAGATCCAAGGCTGCTGGCACGGCATGGCATGGCATGGCATGGCGTGGCATGGCATGGCATGGCTGGTGACCATGGAGTTCTGCAGCCTGGGCACGAGATGGGGGCAACCTCCAGGGACGAGCTGCAGGGGGACAGTGGCGAGGGGATCAGGGGGCATTGCTGGCCATGGCGTCAGGGCAGGGCTCTGCTGCTCGACGTGGGCATGTGGGAACCTCTGCAGTGCTGGTGGCTCAGCACTGGCCCTGCCTGTGCCTGGTGAGCATGCGTGGGGACCTGCACAGGGCTGCCTGTGCCAGGGCTGCCTGCACAGGGGATTTGGCTTAGGGACCTGGCTGCGGGGTGAGGAGTCTCCCTGGGCACAGGCAGCTGTGGGCAGCCCCGTGCATGGGCAGGCAGCGTGCTCACCCCGCTGCCGTGCTGTGCTGCGCTGCCAGGACAGCTGCCAGGGCCACAGCTGCCATGCCAGGCACCCGCTGCTCCGCATGGCCTGGATGGCAGCCCTGGGTGCGCTGCCAGTCCATGCTCTGCACCTGCTCCAGCATGGAGCAACCCCACACTGCTGGTGAGGGGACGTGTGTGGGCTCCCGAGGACAGTGTCACCCGGGCAGAGGTGCGAGTGAGCCCCGCTGAGCAGAGCAGGCAGCTACAGGTTCCTGCCTCCATCTGCCTGCAATGGCCTGGAGCCCAGCCCCAGGACACGGGAGTCCCAGGGAAGGACCAAGCCCCCAGCGCAGGGCTGGTGGGTCTGGCCAGGCTGCAGCAGAGAGGCCAGACTCATGGGGACCGATGATGCCCCAGCCTTGGGTCAGATTTTAACTATCCTGTTCTACCCAGCAGAGCCACCATGACCCACCGCTGCAGGAGATCCTCTGGACTCTGGAAGGTACAGGGGCCTGGGAAGGGCTAGCAATGCAGCCCGGTGAACACCCGGGCATGGGGCTGCAGCATCTGCTCGGGGCCTCTGCGCCCACAGTGCTGCTGACTCCCTCCATCCTCCCCAGATTGTGGTGTGGGATGAGGCTTTCTTCCAGGGCAAGAAGCACGAGTTCACCGCCGACTGCTACAGCACCCCGGAACACGGCTTCAGCACCGTCCGCTCCTGCAAGATCGAGAGCGGGGCGTGAGTGGGGGTCACGGGGGGCTGCCACTCCACAGTGCTGTGGGACCTCATGGTGCTGTGGGACCCCTCGGATGGAGGGGGGGTTGGAGGATGGAGATCTCCAGTGCTTTTTGCCACCCAAGCCACGGGGCTGCCTCCTCCAGGGAACAATCTCATCCCTGTGGGGTGCAGCAGCCCCGGGTGTGAGCCGGGCTGTGGGCACTGTGGGGGTCTCACCCCCTCTCCCACCCCTGGCAGATGGGCAGGCTTCGAGCACAGTGGCTTCCAGGGGCAGCAGTTCGTGCTGGAGCGTGGCGAGTACCCGTGCTGGGAGGCGTGGAGCGGCAGCAACGCCTACCACGTGGAGAGGATGTGCTCCTTCCGCCCCATTGCCTGCGCCGTGAGTGCCCCCATCCCAGCTCCCCACCTCAGGACCAGCCCCCGGAGCCCACCGCCTGGTTGGTGCCCGGAGCCTACCGCCGGCCATGGGGCCGGGCAGGGCAGCTGTGCCAACGCCATGCCCCTCTCGGCGGCAGGACCACGGGCGGAGCCGGCTGATGCTCTTTGAGCAGGAGAACTTCCAGGGCAAGCGAGGGGAGCTGAGCGACGACTGCCCCTCGCTGCCCGCCCTCGGCTGGGGCAGCAGCTCCGTGGGCTCCTTCCTCGTCCGCTCTGGCGCGTGAGTACCCAAGGGACCTGCCGGAGCCCAACGCTGGGACACACACCACAGCTCCGGTGGCTGCCGGCACGCTGCCCGCTGGCCAGTCCCGCCAGCCCTGAGCCCTCTGCTCCATTGCAGGTGGGTTTGCTCCCAGTACCCGGGGTACCGGGGCTTCCAGTACCTCCTGGAGAGCGACAGCCGGGCGGGCGAGTACAAGCACGTGCGGGAATGGGGCTCCCACGCACAGACGGGCCAGGTCCAGTCCATCCGCAGGGTCCAGCAGTGACCGCCGGCGCCAGAGCCACCGTGCCGCTGGCCGCACGTATGCCCTGGGCACCGACTCTCCCGCGGGGCAGTGGGGGCAAAGCTCAATAAAGGCTCAGTTGTCCAAGGCGGCAATGGCAGTTGGGGAGGGGGTGCCATGGAGGTGCCTGAGGGCAGAGCAGGGGCTCTGCAGGGGCAAAGGATGGAGGCAGGGGAACCACTGTCCTTTTCTGCCACTGCAGCCAGCACAGGGATCCGTACGGGGAGACCTTCTTGTGACCTTTCTGTACTTCAAGGGGCCTGTCAGAAAGCTGGGGACAGACTTTTGAGCAGGGCCTGTTGGGACAGGACAAGGAGGGGTGGTTTGAAACTAGAAGAGGGAGAAAGAGACTAGAGGGAAGGAAGGAATGTTTGACACTGAGGGTGGTGAGAGCCTGGCGCAGGTTGCCCAGAGAGGTGGTGGCTGCCCCATCCCTGGAACCATTGCAGGTGAGGTTGGCCGGGGCTCTGAGCAGCCTGCTCTAGTTGCAGATGTCCCTGCTCAGGGCAGGGGGTTAGATGGGATGAGCTTTAAAGGTCCCTTCCCACCCAAAGCAGTCTGTGATTCTGTGTCCCCGTCGCAGGCAGGTGAAGCCCCTGCCCAGCTCACATACAGAGCTTCTATGTGGAGCGACAGCCGTGCTGCCAGGCCCCCAAGGAGCTGTGGGGCTGGGCACGGTGGTCAGGATCAGTGCAGGGGCGCAGAGCCGGGTGCTGAGGCAGCGGGAGCAGCCACGCAGCCCTTGCACAGCACTGCACTGGCATGGACCATGGCTGTCCTCTCCCTGCGCCAACCCAGCTGCTGGCTCAGGGGCTCTGTGGGACCCCCACCACCCCACAGACCCCACCGGCTCAGCACCTTCCCGGGGCTGCACTGCAGCTCCAGCATGGCTGAGGAGGACAAAGTGTGGCCGCTGCCGAGGCTCAGCGTTGCTTGGGAGCTGGAAGGTGCCGCAGGATCCAGCAAGCTGCAGCTGCACGCTGTGCACCCACCCCTGCACACATCCCTGCACCCCTACACACCCCTGCACCCATCCCCACGCCCAGGCACACCCCCTGCACACATCCCTGCACCCCTGCACACCCCCTGCACCCACCCCCGCCTGGCAGCACCCGCCATGCCCGGGGCAGCGCGGGCAGCCGGGGCAGGGCCAGCTGAGCCCCTCTGCCCACAGCGGAGCAGGGGTCCGGGCCAAGCCGTGTGCTGGCCCTGGAGCAGGAGGTGACACCCAGGCAGCTCCCGCTCCGCCCTGCCCGGCCCTGGGCTGTGGCCGATGGACCATCCCGGCCAGCTCCTGGGGAAGCGGCAATCGTGACGGGGAGAGGCTGGTTTGGAAAAATTTCTCATTTCAGAAGAGCTCTGGAGAAAAGGTTGGATGCGATGAGCACACCCCATTGCTGACATTGGCAGCAGAAGGACCACCGAGGACAATGCTGCCCGGGAAGGGGTCCTCTCTGCGGGAAACCGTCATTAAAAATGCAGAATAGAAGAAGAAACAAAAAAACTTTCGGGATGGGCCGAGCAAAGCCCTCCTGCCGCCCCAGGACAAAGCCGGCTGGGGCCAGCAGGCAGCGAGCCCTGCAGGGACAGAGCCCCCGGCCCCTCCCCGGCTGCGGCCGGGGGAAGCTCGGCCCTGCCCAG
>VZZY01008853.1:484582-495905 GCA_013400335.1 Eurystomus gularis | reverse complement strand
GGGGTGCCGGGTGCTGCCCGCCCTGCCCGTGGGGCGCTGGGCACCCCCGGTACCGGCCCGCACCGGGAGGGCGGCGGCAGGTGGAGCTCGTGCTCCAGGAAAGCCCTGCCCGCAACCCTGCCTGCAATTCCGCGATGCCCTGCCTGCAAGTCTGTGATGCCCTGCCTGCAATTCGGAGGTGCCCTGCCTGAAGCTCTGCCTGCAGCCTGCCCGCAATTCAGTGATGCTCTGCTCAAAGTTCAGTGGTGCCCTGCCCACAGCCCTGCCCACGATGCGGTGATGCCCTGCCCACAATCCAGCGGTGCCCTGCCCGCACTTCGGCAGTGCCCTGCCTGCAGTCTGCCTGCATCTCAGTGCTGCCGTGCCCGCAGTCTCGTCTGTAGCCCTGCCGGCAATTCGGTGGTGCCCTGCCCACAGCCTTGCCTGCATCCTGCCCACAGCCCTGCACTGGATGCTGCTGACAGGAGCGAGGGCAGAGGGACCAGGGACCAGTCCAAGCCCCCCCTGTCCCGCAGGGCAGCCCCAGGTGGGATGTGCCACTGAAGTCTCGGTGCTGCAGAGCACCCACCCCCCGGGAAGGGCCAGCACCCTGGCTACCCCCACAGCCACCGGCAGCTCCCACGGGCTCCTGCCCAGTGCAGGGAGGAGGGGGTCGGGAATGGGGGGACCCCCAGCTCTGGCCCCTGCCTGGCCATGCCCAGCAGCGTGGGAAGGCAGCAGCCAAACCGCCGTGTTTATTTTCCCCCAATAAACAGCATTTTGACATGTCACAGCAAGTCTCTCAAACACGTTGACAGAAAATGTGTAAAAGCGAGATAAATGTTGTTCACTGGCATCAAATTGTGAAGTGATTTGGTGAAATGGATCTATGGCATCGCTGCAAGGGCATGGGGGGCTCTGCCACTGCAGGGGCCCCATGGGAAGGGCTCTGCCAGAGGCACGTTGAAAGCCCCGGGCACCATCAGCTCTCCCAGACACCCCAGTGCTGCTCATGGAGCTGTCGAGGGACCTGGCGAGGTTGGCCAGGGTGCCAGCCTGGTGAGCAGGTCCTGGGGCAACATGCAGCAAAACGCAGGGGAGAACTCTCTCAACAGCTCCCTGAAAGGAGGTTGGAGCCAGGTGGAATTGGGCTCTTCTCCCAAGGAACAAGCGACAGGACAAGAGGAAACAGCCTCAAGTTGCACCAGGGGAGGTTGAGGTTGGACATGAGGAACAATTTCTTGGTGGGAAGGGCTGTGAAGGGCTGTGCCAGGCTGGGCAGGGCAGTGGTGGAGTCCCCATCCCTGGAGGGGTTTCCAAGCCGTGGAGATGTGGTGCTGAGGGCCAGGGGTTAGTGGTGCCCTGGCAGTGCTGGGGGAACGGTTGGACTTGATGATCTTAAAGGTCTCTTCCAAGCAAAACGATTCTGTGATTCTATGATTCTGCCCAAGCCCCCGCTGCACCGCGCTGCCTGGGGAGGTTTAGTGTCTCTGTTCCCAGATCTACAAAAATGATGTTAAAATATCACTGATTTTCTATCTGTCCCCTCCCTTGCTTCAGTTTGGGAGGCAAATGGACCGAGGCTCAACCCACAGGCGCTGGAGGGGGCCAGCAGTCCCGGGGCCATACCCCCATCACACTGACCCTGGATGGTTCTGTCCCCAGGTCCTGGAGCTTGGTCCTGGGTAGCACCGTGTTTATTGTCCCCAGCATCTCGCAGGGACACTGCAGGGGACTGTGTTTGGCCCAAGTGTCACGGTGTGGATTGAAATGCAGCTGCACACGCGGCCTCTTGGCCTAACCTCATTAGGAAGGTGGAAGTAATACTAATTAAAATTATGAAGTCCCAAACTGCGCTTCTCTCCTGGTTTAATTTATTTCTGGCCACTTCTCATTCCCACAACTAATACTGCACTGAGGTAATATTCTGAAAATGATAATAAGATGGGCAGTGCAAATGGAGACCTGTCTCAAGAGTTTTCTGGGTGCCTTTTAACAGCATTTACACCCAGGGCCATGGCGGTGCCAGCTGGGGAACCAAGATCTGCGTCAGCTAATGCTCTGCCTCCTGCATTGCCAAGCTCCATTTTGGAGAGAACCCTGCGGAGACCCACACACTGCTGGGAACCGTGCACTGGCGGGAGCTGGGCCTGGGGCTGCTGGAACACCCTGCCCTGGAATGGTCTGTGCTGAAATACCCTGGAAACCAGGGGAAAGCAGGGAAGGGCCAATGCACCTTAAATTGGAAAACTGTTGTTAATTGCAGGCATTCACCCCATGGCTGTGTGGGCAGCACCGTGCAGGCAGCGATGGCATTGCCACAGGGCTATGGAGATGCTGAGGGGCCTGGAGCATCTCTGTGCCCAGGAAAGGCTGAGAGCCCTGGGGCTGCTGAGCTGGAGAAAACTCAGAGGGCATCTGAGCAATGCTGATCAAGAGCTAAAGGGCCCATGGGGGGCAAGAGGATGGGGGCAGACTCTTGTCAGTGGTGCCAGTGACAGGACAAGGGGCAACGGGCACCAACTGGAACCCAGGAGGTTCCACGGGAGCAGGAGGAGAAACTTGTTTGGTGTGAGGGTGTGGGAGCCTGGCCCAGGCTGCCCAGAGACGTTGTGGAGTCTCCTTCTCTGGAGAACTTCCAAACCTGCCTGGACACGATCCTGGGCCCCCTGCTCTGGGTGAGCTGCTGGAGCAGGGGGTTGGATGAGATGATCTCCAGAGGTCCCTTCCAACCCCCAGCTTGCTGGGCTTCTGTGATTCCCTCTGCGGAGAGTTTCAGTGGGTGCTTTGCCATCCCAGGCAGCCTCCCAGGGAGGAAGAGCCTCCTTCCATGAAAGCCGTGCCAACCAGCTGGAATCCACTTGTTTCCCAGATGGGTACGACTATTTCATCTCTTGCAGCAAACAGAGCCGAAAGCCATGTGTGGAATAATGAGTAAAACTGAAGCTTAAGACAGGAGATCCTGGCCCATCTTGAAGCAATTAAAATATCAGTTACAAACTTCCGCGCGTGCAAAGTCACCACCCTTTCTTCCACCACCTTTGCAGAACAAAGCAGTGGCTGTGACCAGGATAAATATTTAAGTCCTGCCTGGAGCAAAAATCACGGTGGCTGTGCCGGTGGCGGTCCTGGCTGGGACATCACCCCACAGCACCCCTGGGGACTCACCTTCCCAGCCAGAGGAGACGTTCAGTAAAGGAAAAGCCTCTTGGTCGCCCAGCTGGGTGGTCAGTGCTGGTGAGGGATCAGCCTGGCTGTTCCTTAGTGAGGAGCCCACTGGGCAAGAACCCAGCTCCCACCAGCCCGGCAGATACGGGTGGCCCCAGCAAGCAGGTATGGGGCTCAGGGAAGGGCTGTGGGGCATTTCTGGTGCCCAGGCTTGATCCACCAAGGTGTGGGGTCCCCTGTGCCATCTCCCTGGAGCACGAAGCCTTCGGAGCAGCTGTGCTCGGGCTCTTCCCACTGCCGAGAGCGAGCTCCTGGCCTGCGCTGCTGTGCGCTCTCATTAATACGTGGGATTGTAAGGCGATCCATAATTAGATGCTAACTGAGTTTTCTCTAAGTTGGGTGAGGGAAGGTCACCAAGGTAGGACTGGAGTCAGCTTATTGTTATTATCAATCAATAACCTATTTATTTTCCAACATTCCTATTAACCTCTGCAAGCCACTCGCCGTTTCCATTTGAAAGGGCTGCTCAGCTGCTTTGCTGACTGGACAACTCTGATTGAAAATGTAACAGTGACCCGACCCTAAAGGCAGAATCCAATTAAAATCATTTTCATTTGTAGATTAATATTTTTTAGCATGTTCTACATTCCTTGCTTCAGCATTTCACACAGGAACTGCTGCCTCATTACACGAGCAGCCCATATCGATAGCGCCATAGGAAAATAATTATCATTAATTAGGCACGGAGACAATAGGATAGTCCTTTTAGGGGGAGCAAGGGACAATTCTCAGCCACGATATGCCCCTCCCGTGGCGGTGGTGATCAGGATGCTCTTGACTGGTGGGACAGGGCTGCTGTGCTCCCGGGGAAGAAGAGGGATGGGGTGTCTCGGCTCCTTGTATTCCACAAACACCAGCCCCAGGGAGAGGGGGGGATGGGGGTTGTTGGTGGTCTGGCCTGTGCTGATAGAAGAGACCAGATGCCCCAGTGATGGGCAAGTCACAGCACAACGGTCCTGTCCTCAGCCCCCCACGGCGCCCAGTGCTGAGGGGATGCAGGGGAGAGCAGTAATTGGTGGATGAAGGTTGGTCTTAATGTAAAGCCTATTATTAATAACGTGACTTTGATAATAAAAAGATTAAAATTAAGTTTATGGTTTGCTGACTGCCCTTTCCACACTGTAATCATCTCTCATTCATATTCATGAACCACTCATTAGTAACCGCTGCTTACAAGCGGGCTAAACAGCCAAACCATTCAGCAGCCACCACCTCCTTAACTGCTTAACTTGCTCACTGATTACCAACATCAAATTAACTCTGCAGAACGGATCTAATAAGCTTCCCGGTGGCTTCAAACCTCCTTGAAAATTGCTCTAATGTCTCCATGGGGCCCTATTAAAAAAAATTCTTCCCCTGTGAATATCATGTGGGTAACGCATCAGGCTGCGGCCGCCGCTGCCCACAGGCTGTGGTGCCAGGGGTGCCCCTGGCAGTGCCGGCACCGGCAGCCCCGGCGCTCTGCGTGGGTGGCTTTGCAACTGATGTTCTGTTTTCTGGGGAGCCCACCTGCTGCTTCTGCTTTGCTTTTCTCAAATCTGCCTCCTGAAAAACGCGGGTTCCTTTCTCACCCCCGGCCGGGGAGAGCAGTGGGGCTCCCACCCTTCCCTCGCCCCTCACACAACATCAGCTCAGCCCCAGAGCAGCCCCACTCCGCTCCCCACCCAGCCCCTTGCCTTCATTAAATGCTTCCAAGACCTAATTTGACTATTTGATAGCTCGGGGCTTGCATAATGAAAGAATAAATAAGAACGACCTTTCCATTTAATTACTTTTTTCAGATGTGGGAAATACATTGACTTCCCGGCAGCGCAGGATGGAGGTTTTTGGGGCTTCAGAGGAGTGAGGGGACCAGCCCAATTACGATCTGCCATTGCAGGGGTGGCTGGCCCTGCTCTGGGTCAGATCTGGGGACCCCAGGACCCCCTGGCACAGGACAGCGGGGTGCGATGGAGGGCCAGGGACCATGCTGTGCCGCAGCTGCCGCTCTCAGCACAGAGGATGGGGGTGGCTTCCTAGCAATTAGCTCTGATTAATATTTCAGCCCAGCAGTGCGGCCATGGCCATGCGGAGGAATGCTGGCGCTGAGCATCACGGGAGACGAAGGGGAGCCTTCCTCCCTCATTGCCATGGCAACTGCTGGCTGGAGAGCTGCGAGGAGCACGGGGTGAGGGGGGGGCTGCATCCACCCCTGTAAAGAGACCCCCGGCTGAGGCAGCTGTGAAGCCCCAACATCTCCCCTGGGAGAGGGCTGCATGGGCTGCACCCGGTGGGATGCCACAGGCCCCCCATCACCTAGTGATGTGGAGTGAACCCCTCTAGTCCGCAGCCCAGGGCATACATCCAGACTTGCCGCAGCTGGGTGGGATGCAGAGATCCAGCCCCAGCTGCCCCCTGTGCAGTGGGGCTCACCCCCCAGGACAGCAGGCAGTGCCGAGGAATGGCCCTGGGAGTTCAAGGTGGGGTCTCCCCTTGCAGGTTAATGGTTGGACTTGACGATCTTAAAGGTTCCAACCAAAACAATTCCATGATTCTACGAGGCTGAGCCCCCAGCCTCTGCTCCACACCCTCAGCCCCCCAGCACAGGAGCCTCCCTCCCTGCCCAGTGCTGACAGAACCAGGTGACTGCAAATTCCCGCACTCGGCACATATTTTCTGCATGCTGGTGAGTGCGTCTTGCAGAAAGGCAGAGACAGGCGAGATTTAGTAGGCGGGAGGCAGAGAATTTGTGGATCAGCTCCTGCTTTATAGCACTGGAGTCTGGGAGCCTGGGAGGTGGAGGCAGGCAGCAGTGGGCAGCGTGGTCCCCAGCCCCGCATGGCCATGCCGCATGGCCCTGACCCCTCTCTCTGAGGCTGTGAGGGACAGGGACCCACCTTGGTCCCATGCCCTGGACCCCCACGACTTTGGGATCAACACCGTGTTGGCCCCAGAGCCTGCAGCATCCCCCTGCACAGGTAGAGGGGTCGTGGACAATGCTGTGTGTCCATCTCCAGAGTAGGCAGAGGACCCTGCAGCTCTACCCCACAGCATCCATATCCCACACCATCCCTACCCCGCAGCATCCCTGCCCCATACCATCCCAGCCCTGCTCCCCACAGAGGAGGCCCCAGAGCCGCAGCAGCATTACTTTGCTGCAGGGCAGACAGGAGGGGCAGGTGGACATTGCCCTCAGCTTTTGGGCAGGCAAGGAAGGAGGATCTCAGCCTTCTGCCCAGCCACAGGAGACCTCCCTCGCCTGACCCAGGCACAGTGTAGAGATGGGCCACCTCGGGCAGGGAGAAGCTGCTCTGCACTCTATCCTCATCCGTTTGCTCCCCATCCCTTGCCCACACCCCCTCTTCCTCACACCTCCCTGCATATTCTTCCCAGATTCAGGCTAGAATGGATATTAGTAATGGGTCATTTCAACTTTTCAGCCCACTTTCTCCCAGGAAAATATTTATACAGAGCTTCGTTTTCCATTTCTTTTCAATTACCACCGTGTCTGATCAGCTCCCCACAACTCTCCTCTTTAGCCATAAACACAAATCCTATTACCTTTTCTCTTTCTGTGTATTTGCCCTTTGATTTAAGCTGCATTTTCTCCTGTTTTCATCAGTTCTGGACCTCTCCCGCTGTATATCTCCCTGTTTATCTACTTTCCAAAGGCCTCCTCTTATTTCTCCGGCCCTGATCAATACGGCTGCGGAGCCGGCTGGCAGCTCTCCACTGCTGCCTGTAGTTTTTCTTGGGGGACTTGTCCAGTATTTCTTGTTAAGCTTCTGTCTCAGCTTGTTCCATTTCTCATTAGGTTTTAGCACTGGCATTGTAGTATTTCTTGTATTTCCACGCTGCCTAGTAGATCCCTTGTAATTCTTAATGGTGAGGCTTAAAGTCTCTCTCTTTAGTGGACTCCCGAGCCCTTTCTGGCGGGGTGTGGAGGGGCGAGCAGCGTGACACTTTTATTTGCAGGTGGAGAGAAGAACATCCGTGGTTCTGAGGTGGGCCATGGTTTTTTCTAACAAAAGGGGCACTGAGGATTAGTCGCATTTTATGGCTGTTACTCCAAGAGAGGCATTTTCTGGCTGGCAGTCCCTGTCCCTGCAGTGCTGGGAGGGTGGGTGGCAGCACCCAGGGCTGGGGCTCCTCGGACCCGAGCTGAGGTCTGGGTGGGAGGGATGTGCTGGGGATGTGGATGCAGCGCGGCAGAACCAGGCAGGCCCCCCTGCGCATCCCCGAACCATGACCCTTGCCTCCCTCAGCCCAAAAGCATCCTGGCTCTTCTGAAGGTATTGTTTTTTTCATCTGCATCCCTCTCAGAATTTTCCTTTTGAGAGAGAAGCTGCTTTTAAAATACACCCCGGCTTTCCGGCTGTCAGGAGCCAGTGAATGTATTGCTCTCTGTGGCTGCATTTCTGAGTATTAAACATGACGCGCAGTCGCCGCTACACAATATTTCCTCAGATGCCACCACACCGCGGGAGCCAAACAGTGTCCTTTAAAATAAAACCAATTTTTCCTGTCTCCTCCACAGAATAGTCTTATTTATACGCACTCAAACAGCTGTTACTGCAGGTTAACCAAAGGTTGTAAAAACATTTTTCAAACGCCCTTAACTTCGCTTGGTTTGTTATTGAAATTGTTAATCTTGGGGCTGTTTTTTTTGCCCTATCACACTGGTATAAAACAGGCAAATCCAGCCCTTCACTGGCCCTGCAGAGCTCTGTGTCCCCAGCAGCAGCTTGAGCATCCTCTTGGTGCCTTCTCGGGCCGTGCAGCCGCTGCCGCCACCCAGGAGAGACAGGGCTTTCCATGGAAGTTCGCTCCTTGCACTTCCACATTCAATTCCTGTCTCGCAAACTCCCCCATGCATCCCTCACCCCACCCCTCTGCCCTGGCTGTGTCCCTGTGTGGCGGCCGGGGACACCTCAGGTTTGGCTGCTGAGGCTTTTCTGACAACCTTGCAAAACTCTCGTGATTATGACAATGTCTCTGTTGCCTTGATTCTCACCTAGACTGGTGTGAATGGGATTTGCTGCAATTAAAACTACATTTAGTTTCATTGCCAGTGGGGATGTCAAGAAAGACATAGACCTGTTAGAGCGGGGCCAGAGGAGGCCACAGGGCTGGAACCCCTCTGCTGGGAGGCCAGGCTGAGAGAGCTGGGATTCTTCAGCCTGGAGAAGAGAAGGCTCTGGGAGACCTTCTGGTGGCCTTTCAGTGCTTCAAGGGACCTGTCAGAAAGATGGGGACAGACTTTTGAGCAGGGCCTGTTGGGACAGGACAAGGGGGGATGGTTTGAAACTAAAAGAGGGAGATCTAGACTAGAGAGAAGGAAGAAATTGTTGCTGTTGAGGGTGGTGAGAGCCTGGCCCAGGTTGCCCAGAGAGGTGGTCGCTGCCCCATCCCTGGCACCATTGCAGGTGAGGTTGGCCGGGGCTCTGAGCAACCTGCTCTAGTTGCAGATGTTCCTGCTCCGTGCAGGGGGTTGGATGAGATGACCTTGAAAGGTCCCTTCTCACCCAAACCAGTCAATGATTCTATGATGTGCTGTGCAATGCCCTGCTGTACAGTCCAATCCAATCCAATCCAATCCAATCCAATCCAATCCAACCCAACTCAACCCAGTCTAATCTCCTCCCTCACTCCCCCCTTGCTGCCTCCACCTCTCTCACAGCAGTGGAGATGGGCTCAGCAGTGACATGGCCCTTCCCCTGCACTCACCATTAATTCTTCCTCCCTGGCCAGCTGATGTCCCCAAGGGTCACCCACCCACACAGCACCAGGGTGGCTGTCGCTGCTCCTGCACCTCACCAGGAGACCTGGCAGTGGGGCAGGGCTGGCTCTGCTCACACCGCAGATGAGCGATGGCGTCCTCCCCTCTCACCCGAGAACACCATTTCTATGCAGATGATCCTCTCCTCGAGGAGCAGGAAACCAAGGCTGATGAAATCCAATCTCATCTTCAGTCTGATTGTGATAATTTGCAACGAGCTAAGGAAAAGCGAATTATTATTAAATGCAAATAAAAGTTGAATAACACTGTTTGGGAGCTGCTGCATGTCGCAACATCCGCATAAATCAGGGGGATGTTTAACCCAGGGATAATACATCACCACGGGTAGTTACCATCCTTAAACCCCCGGCTGCGTGTCCAGAGCTGCCCAGACCCTCAGGTACCTTCTTGTTAGCTGGGGATGGTGGTTACATGCTGGGGACATGCTGGAGCTGCAGCCCCTGGCACAGCAGCTCCTGGAGCGCGGCCGGGCAGAGGGACAAGGGACAGCGATGGGGATGAGGGGTGGCCAGGGAGCGGGTCCAGCCAGCCCTGCTGAGGAGCCGCGGAGCACCCTGATGGGTTTATGTCCCTGTAAATCTTCTGCCAATCCAAGGTCTGACAGAGATGTATTTTTAGCTGCTGCAGCACAATTAAGTCTTCTTGTTAGTCTCAGGAGGAGAAGGAGATTGTTGGTTTACTTGCAAATGCTTGAGGTAATTCTCTAATGGCTCCTCCACCATTACACAGACACTGTTTTCAATCTCTTATCATATGTAATCCCTAATGATTTCTCTGTTATGTCCTGTTTTATTAAAGCGCCATTGAACTATAGCCTATTGATTTAGATTTCACAGACAATTGAAATTTAAATTGACTCCAAATTGAATGTCTCCCTGCAATCTGTGTTCTGTACTAAAGATAGATAAAATGCTTCTATTTTTGATAACAACTTATAGCAGAGGCACATTTTAATTTCAGAAAGTGCAGAAGGGCACCAGGATTTCCATGGCAATGTCAGGTGGCCGGGATGGCAGCGACGTTCTGACCCATGTGGGCAGTCACCATGGCCCTGGGGCTCGGCGGGAGCCGCAGGTAAGCATGCACACCTTCCCTGGAGTTTTGTTCAGAGAGAAATGGAGCTTAGTGCCAGGCAGGATGCGGCTGGTGAATTCCTGGAGGGCTCTCAGCTCGCTGAGCAGGAGCCGAGCTGCCTGCACCGCCTGCCCAAGCTGCCAGCGGGATGCTTTGCCACCACGATGCTTTTCAACGCGCAGCAGGACTGTGAGCAGAACCAAGACAAGGCCAGCACAGCCAAAAGCCCACCAGGTCCCTATATGTCTTCCAGGTTTTATTCACTCTGATGTTATTCCCAGCTAGAACAGGGCTCCAGGTGGTGCATGTCCCTGGCCAGGGCCTGGACCCCATCGCTGGGAGCTGCAGCTGGACCCAGCACCGCAGCTCTCTGCTCCTCGTGCCTCATCCCAGGTGTCCCCACGAAGCACGGGGCGAGCACAGACATCCCTGCGGGCTCCAGGAATTGTGTCTCTGCTTCCCAGGAGCTTTGGAATAAATAATAAAGAGTTACAGGCTGCTATCTGCCACAGGCTCTACTTATATGCCTCCCGCTAGTAATAATGTCTGTGTTACAGCCGACCTTAATGCCAGCAAAGATAATTCTTTCACTGCAATGAACTGTTTATTGGCTGATGGATGCAGCCCTGTCACGCAGGGCGATCCCCGCAGACTGGGGAGCCCACAGAGCCCCTGCGTGGCGATGGGAGCGTGGGGGGCTCTTGCCATGGCTGGAGCATCCCCTGACATCCCCCAGCAGGACCAGCAGCCTGGCCCTGACCCCTCTCTGAACGATGCGGTGTGTCTGGCAGCAGCTTTGTGGCACTGGAGGTGTCTGTGCTGTGCTTTGAGGGGCTGGAGCACGTCCAGAAAAAGACGATGAAGCTGGGGATGGGTCTAGAGCACAAGTCTGGTGAGGAGCAGCTGAGGGACCTGGGGGAGTTGAGCCTGGAGAAAAGGAGGCTCAGGGGAGACCTTCTGGCTCTGCACAACTCCCTGAAAGGAGGCTGGGGCCAGGTGGGGTTGGGTTCTTCTCCCAAGTGATAGGACAAGAGAAGATGGCCTCAAGTTGCACCAGGAGAGGTTTAGGTTGGACATGAGGAATAATTTCTTTGTGGCAAGGGCTGTGAAGGGCTGTACCAGGCTGGGCAGGGCAGTGGTGGAGTCCCCATCCCTGGAGGGGTTTCCAAGCCATGGAGATGTGGTGTTGAGGGACATGGTTTAGTGGTGCCCTGGCAGTGCTGGGGAACAGTGGGACTTGATGATCTTAAAGGTCTCTTCCAA